>BLQM01000007.1:0-11748 GCA_012489335.1 Triparma laevis f. inornata
CATAACCATAACCGAGAAATCGGATACTGACTTTTCTCAGATGTACTTCCTCAACTTCAGTCTCATCGATTTCACAATCACACACGCAATCTCGAACTCCGCTGCCCTACGCACGCGGACTTCTAGTGCATTGGTCTCCCTACGACCACCTCAAAACACACGTCTTCCCCCCTGCAAAGAAATCTAGCCCTTTCTCTGCTTACTCGCCGCTTTCTCACTTTCATTTGTCCCTCTGCTGCTCTTCCTTCGCTTTACTTTACCTCACTGGCACTCAAAACTTCCTCGCCCCATCGACAAGAAGCGTTTGGCGCACCCGTAGTTTCCTATCATTAACGTTCTCTCTAAAATAATAAACTTTCCCCTCCACATTCCTCACTCCGCCAATGTCATCCTTCGCTTCTTTCCCTTCCTCCGCTCCCCCTTCCTCCTCCTCTTCTCCAACCGCATTCCCTACAACAGTTTTAACCTTAAAATCCTACATCATCCAAACCACCGCCTCCTACTCTACCCTAATAACCTCCTTAATCTCATATTCCCTCCCCTACACACCCACCATCTCCCTCGAACTATATTGGTTCATATTACCTTTAATAATAAGTCACGCAGTTTCATTAAACGACGTAAACGTTTTAAATCAAGTTAAACAATGTATAGGTAGTTTAAGGAGGGAAGGGGAGGTTGGGTATAAATATTATTTAAGTTTTAAAGGTGAGCTTTTTAACCGTCGGAGGGAGTTCAGGAATTAATTAATAATAATAATAACAATTGGGAAACCGACTTGAGTGGACTGAAACTGTGTCGCTGTACATGCGTCATCAGTGCCCCTCCCAACACTTTCACTTCTCACGATTCACGACCATAACGAGTTCTTTAACGAGTTCCCTAATCGTAAAGCAACAATTATCAGCTCAATTATCTAACAAACAATCCCCCCGCTCCGCTACTTCCTCCACAGTATACTCCCCAAACCTTCCGGAATCCTTTGCCCGCCGTTACCTCCGCTGCTACGATTCCTCGATCTCTCCAACCCTAACAACCTCCCTCTTACAATCCCTCAAATGCAGTTATTTTTCTTATCACGAGTATGAGACTGGTTGGAGGGGAGAGGGGAGTACGAGGTATTTTAGTTATTTGTTTGAGGTGGAGGAGGTGGAAGGAAGGGGGGGGACGGTTTTGGGGGAATTCTTGCGGAGGACTATGGAGCTTGCTAGGTGAGAATGAACGTTCGTGGGCAACTTGCTAGGTATTTAATAACCTCTACCATCGCCACGCTATAATATTTGCTATAATATTTCTAACGCTCTTTCCCCTCCAGCCTCTCCCGGCCAGACCTCCACCGCTGTAAATACATCGAACTCTGGTCTCACCTCCGCCCCTCCCTCTCCTCCCACCAATTCCACTTCGATACCGCTAACGAAGGCACCTCCGGAATCAGAAACCCCCTCTGCTCAACCGTAACCTACCTAACCTCCTCCGGCGGTCCCACAATCGTAACCTCCCAAAAAATAAACGATAAAAGACCAGGTAAAGAATGCTACATCGCTCAACCTAAGTCATCCCGAACTGTAATATTCGACGGTTCAACCTTCCACGGTGTAATCCCCGGAAACGAAATCTCCACAGTCGAAAGAATAACGCTGATGTGCGCTTTTTGGGAGGACGCAGATTTCACGATGGAAGAAGGTTTAAGCGCTAACATGCGTTTTCGAGATCATTTTAATTTCACGAAAGAGCATCAAGAGGGAAAAAGTGAGGAAGTTGAAGTTGAACCTATGTATTGCGATGAATTGTGGAAGGACGCTACAGATGGTTTGGGGAAGGAAAGCGTAGACAAGTTAAGGAGAGTGATGGATATAGAGGATATATTCATAATCTAATAAAAACCTCTCGAAATGTTTATACTATAAAACTTTGTTCTCGTCTTGTAAAGGGTTTACACTAACTTCTGGAGTTTCGTGGGAGACGGGGGCGTCGCTTTCTCTGTCTTTTGGGCTTTCTCTTTTTTCGAATTCTATTAATTCGTCCATTGTTATCTCTGCTCAGCGTCGCGAGTTAGTACAAACGCAATCAGTCGACTCCTCTCCTCACTCCTCTCACCTCCCGACCCATCCAAATCCATCAAATCAAACTCCTTCTCCACCCTCAAAATATCACTCTGATCCACCAACCCCACCAAAATCATCTTCCTCAAAACATACTCCGTCCTCTCAATAGTTCCATTCCCATCCAAATCAAAGTCCTTAAACTCGTGCGCCTTGATTTTACGGGTTAAGATACTTTCCATTGCCGCGGCGTGTTGGTGGTCGATTACTTTGTTCGCTATTTCGGTTAAGACGTTACCGACGGCGGTTACGCCGAAGAGGATGTAGATTATTGCGAAACCTTTACCTGTTGAAAAGCGGGTATTAGTCGGGGTACCCGTCAAGAATGTCACAACACGCACTCGCCTATTTCCGTTTTACAGTAAATGTCTCCGTAGCCTATAGTGGTCACGGTGATGATGGCGAAGTAGAGGCACTCGTTTAACGAGAGTTTCCCATTGTCGAAGTGAATGAGCAACATACCGCAGGCAATGATAAAGAAGAGGGTTAGGAAGGGTACGAAGAGGGTGCGGTAGACTGATTGATTGTATGGGTTGGAGGAGGAGAAGGAGGAGAAGCGGGTGGTTTCAGTTGAATCGGATAGGTTGGATTCGGAGCCACGGGGGAGGCCTTTTTTCTTTTTTTTCTTTTTCTGCGAGCGAGGAGGCGAAGCAACGCGACGAGTTAGAACTACGCTCGGCCGCTTCACTTCATTCCGCCCACTTAACGGCCTCACCTCCCGCTTTATGGCGGCCTTGCGCTGCATCTCCTTGACGACCTTCTCGTGCTGCGTGATGATTTCCGAACCTGCAACGAGAGTCGGAGTTAGTTTGGAATAATCTTGATGCGAATTATGCGGATAGCGACACATCTTCGTCGCTTCGCTTCTCGATGTCATCGTTCACTCCTCGCTGCCGGCTTCGTCCTTACCTATGACGCCCAACGCAGTTCCCAATAGCAATATGCCAACGAGAGCGTACACCGAGCAGAAGAACCGCGCGAACTCGCTAACCCAGTCACCTTGATCACCGTACCCCACGGTGGTCAGCGTTACTACAACGAAGTAAAAAGCATGTATGAACGTCCAGCCTTCAGCGAGGGAAAAGCAGAGCACTCCAAAGAAGATGTAGACGAGGGTGAAGAGGATGGCTTTCTGGGCGAGCTTGCGGTTGCTAGATTCGAGCTCCTCGTCTTCGTGGAAGAGGGTGCTGCCTCTGTTGCGGAACATGGGGACGGGAAGGGTGGGGGGATAGGGAGATGGTGGTAAGGGGGGGGGGGTAAGGGGAGCCGTTATGAGAAAATTTAGGCAGGTGAGGTTTGAGGGTGTTTAAGAAGGTTCTAGACTTCGAAGACGCTTGTGGGGGCGAGAAGATTACGATTTGGTGAAATGGTGGGAGTTTCAAAGTTTGTCCGGCGAAATTGGTGAAGTAGGGTCTTCTGCAAAATCTTAGACATCCTGGACGGGGCTGGGAACAACAATATCGATCTTATAACTCAAGCTTCCGATCCTATTCTTCGCTGACATACACACAATACACAATACACGTTACTTACTATGGAGGTTAACTACCACGTGTGCGCCCCTCCTCCCCTTACGCGCTAATACATTAGTTTGAGACAATAAAGTGAAGTGAGAGTGAACGCAAGTGATGTGAGAGAAGAAATGAAGGACGTAGTCGTTACGGTCGAAGAAACACAGGGCAGTCGTCGCAAGAGCTTGTTAGATCCTTTGATAGTTCCTTTAATAAATCGGAAGAAGAACAACAGGGTAGCGCCGGAAGGGGTGAAGAAAGGAAATGTTTTTGACGTGCAGGAATTCAAGAGAGAGATGGCAAGGCAAGGGCCATTAATCTATAACATTTGTAATTTTATGTACGTTTTGTATACTTAAAAGAGCACACGTTCTTAATCACATTTCCTTAAATAAAGCTCCTAGCTAGCGTTTTCTTACTACTTCATTTTTCCTAAAAGCTCCTAAACGTGCATGCTGCATCTTCCTGATGCGCTAAATTCCTAGTCCTAATCCTAATTAATTTCCTAAAGACTTTCGTCGCTAGCGCAAGTCGCGTCATCGTCGTAGTTCCTCCTTCCCCTACCCCTCTCGCCGTTGCTTCCCCTTGAAGGGGAGGAGTACTTCGTACTCCTCACGGCAGGCGCCGGAGTGGAGGATCCACGCGTCAAAACGTACATTCCGGCGAGGACGACGACGGCTGATCCAACGCCGATTCCAATCCAAACTGGTAAGCCTAACCCTCCGCTGTCGCCCTTCGGTTTGGTCTCCTCCTCATCCTCCTCATCCTCGTTGTTCAAAACGTCGTCCACGAGGTCGCAGGCGCTCTGATCGCCACCCCCACAATCTCCGATGAGCTCCACAACCTCCACGATGGATTCGATAAACCCACAGCCCTCAACCCCGTCAGTATTCTCCTCCACATTCTCGTAATCCTCCACGTGCAGAATGGGACACGCGTTGATGCTTTCCGTAACGTCAAAACAGTGTTTGCCGTTGATGACGGTAACATCGCCAACGTCCAAAACGGAGTAAACGCCAGAGCTCGTTTCGGCGCCGACTCCTGCGACGGTGAATCCGGGGTTGCGGGAGATGGTATCGATTGTGCTGACACAGAAACTGGTAGAGGCGGCGAGGGGGTCGGAGATGACGAGCTCGACACAGTCTCCGACGAGTTGGCCGATGAGGTTACCGCCTGAATTCTGGACGACGGTGAAGCAATCACTGTCGTTGATTGAGCCGGAGAGGGTCAATTTTCTCCTCCTCTCGATCTCGTTGTCTTCGCCGGAGGACGGAGGGGTAGTCGTAGGAGCGTGAGTAGGAGAGGACAATAACTTCGGGACGAAGTTGACCGAGTTAAGGACAATCTCCGCTTTGTTCTCGACGCTGCGAGGAGCGGCGAGCGAAGCGAGCGCGAGCGCAGCGAGCGTGTTAGTGGTTGAGATAGCGAAACACGTCGCTTCGCTCCTCGCTGGGGTTCGTCCTCGTAGTTAAGCGTCTCACCTCTCCTCGGTAATCTCCAAACTCGTAGAGGCGATATTTCCGACGTTTTGCCTCACGCCGTTATAAACGGACTCCTCGAACAAAGTGAAGGAGCCGCCCATGACCTCAGCGACGTCGCAGTTGGAGAAGCCGCCGACGCCGCACGTGCAAGCGACCTTCTCGACCGAGTCCATCAAGCCTCCGAACATGCATTGCATGAAGTTGGACTCGACCTCTTCGTACATCCTCTCCAAGGACTCCCTGACGTAGTCCCTCAAGTGCCACTCCTCCAACTCGTGCGTCCAGGAGTTCATGTTGCCGAACTCAACCGGCATCCAATCGTAGAGGGATTTCATCTTCCCAGTCTTCCAGACGTTGCCCTCCCACCTGTTGATGGACTCGAAAGAGTGCTCGCACAAGTCGCACTCGGTGGAGTCAAAGTTGTTGAACCAGCCTCCGTTGAAGCATTTCTGTGACGAGCGTGGCAAGGAGCGACGAGCGAAGCGAGCCGTGTTAGAGTTGGAAGTTGTTGCATAAGACTAATTTCTAACTCGTCGCTTCGCCCCTCGCTGCGGACTTCGTCCTCGCAGTTTCTCACCTGCTCTTCCACGCACTTGCTCTCGTCCATAAACGTACTAGTCCACACGCCTCCTTCGACAGCGTCGCATTTCTCCTCCGTGTCCATCCTCAACAAGGCGCAATGCTCCCCTTGGTCTTGAACCCCTTCGTCCCACATCCACCACTCGCCATTATCGCGCATCTCCTTGGTGGCATCGTCCAAATACGCGTCGCAGTTGCCCCACCAGTCCCATTCATTCTCGGAAATCCTCGGCGCCATGCAGACATTGGCGCGGTACGAGCAGGCTGCGATGGAAGATTGGGGAGTTAAAAATGAGAATCGACGAAGGCGCATTATCAGCTTGTCGCTTCGCTCCTCGCAGCTTCAACACTTCTCACCTCCGTCGAAGCACATCGTGGCGAGCCAGCCCAAATCCATTCCGGAGCCGTAACAATTGCCGGCCTCGACACAATCCTCCTCGGTCTTGCACTCGGTATTTGCGCTGACGGAGCAGAGGAGGTAATTTTGAAGAACGGGGTTGTCCCACTCGCCGGTCAATCCGCACTGGTCCGGCTCGAGCTCCGGACAGCTGTCCCACTGGAAGTCGCAGTCCTCAGCGTTTCCATTCTCTTCGTAGATGCAGGCATTCACCTCCAATCCTTCAACCGTTCCCTTCCACTTTCCATCAGCAGCCTCGCAATCCTCTTGAGTCGTCGCTGTGGCGATCCAGCAAACCGACCAAGGCAAGTCGTAGCGTCCCAGCTCGTAGCGGAGATCGTGGTTCTGCCTGCATCCGAGGCAGTTGTTGTTGGAACATTTCGTCTGGGACGAGCGTAGCGAGGAGCATTAGCGTAGCGAGGAGCGAAGCGACGAGTTAGTTTAGAGTGTTCTTAATGCGAGGAGCGAAGTGACGAATTGAACGAGGAGTTTCAATATGAGCGGCTTTTTCGGAAGAGTCTCCTCGTTGTAACTATGACGCCTTCGTAATTTCGTCGCTCCGCTCCTCGCTAGATTGTAAAGTTCTTAATGCTCGTCGCTTTGCTCCTCGCAGTAACTCGCGGAATTAACGCATTACCAGCTCGTCGCTTCGCTCCTCGCAGCTTCTCACCTGCGCCTCGCACTCCTCCTGCGTGAACGGCGTCCTTGAGTACATGTAATCGCCGATGTCGCACATGCCGACCTCGCACTTCTCCTGCGTCTCAAAGAATCCTGGTTCGAAGTGCTTCGCGGAGTGGAAGATCCAGTCCTCCATCCCGAGCTCGCCCCCAAGGTTCGCGCAGAGCGAGGCGAAGTGAACGACCTTTTCGACCCTGGTGCCGTCCCCGTGGTAGTATAAATCCCGCATTTCGATCTTGCACTTTCCAATTCGTTCATCGTAGTAGTCGTAGAAAGAGTCGCTGTAGAATAATTCGGAGGATCCTGATAGGTTGTTGCAGTCTTCCCTGTCCAGATCACCGTAACATCCTGTCGCATGTTCGGAGCGGCACGCGTGGTCTTTGGAATCTCTGAGGATCGGCTCATAACCGTCGAATGCGCTACAACCAAACACAGCGTCCTCCTGCGACTCGTAATTCACATCGACCATACAGAATTCGCTCCATTGATGGGTGTCCATCTCAATCCACTTCGAGTTAACGTAGTGGGTTTCTTGACCGTCTGAGATTGGATCGCGGTTCCAGCACGGTTTCATTTCCTGCGGCGAGCGCGAGCGCAGCGAGCGTGTTAGTGGTTGAGATAGCGAAACACGTCGCTTCGCTCCTCATGGAGACTCATTACGACCGTAATTGTAGCATTCGCACGAGGAGCGAAGCGACGAGTTCAAATTAATGTATTCTCTACTTTACTCGTCGCTTCGCTCCTCGCAGCTTTAACCCTCTTACCTCAGCCATTCCGCTGCCACTGCCGCCTTTGCCCTTCCTCAACTTGCCGCAGCTCCAGATGTCCTTGAAGCCTATGATGTCGCACACGTCGTTCGCGTTGATGCACTCGTCGAAAGTAGTGGCGGTCGGATTTTTGCAGAAACTCGCCGTGTAGCCCTTGTTGCCCCACCACCCCCAATCCTCCTCGATTGCGACGGCGTCAGGCCCCATGACTAGCTTGCAGTTTTCATCGGTCCAGCGCACCGCGTCCGCGTTACTGTCGACGTAAGCTTCGAGTTCTTCGAGCCTCGTTTTGTCGTTAGCGTTAGCGTTGGCTTGGTCAGCGGCGAGGCGGCGCCTGTCACGCCTGCTGCTATTCGAAGTCGTCGCCGTGCCAACTGTCACGGTGTTAGGCGATGACGGGTCGTCGAAAGAGCCGGTGTCGAAAGAACCAGTCTCAGGGTCGAGCAATCCGACGACACAATTATCGTTACACAGGCATTCGTCCCAGGCTTGAATCAAGAGCTGGTCTTCTTCCTCGCATATCGCTTCATTCTCTTTCACGCAGTCGACTATTTTGTTGTGGTCGTCGCAACTCGGAGGCCCGTCGGTGGGGATGAGGCTGAGGCAGATATTGGGAATGCAACTGGGAATGTTGTCAGTTGTTGTTACTGTTACTGTTGTGGTTGTAGTGGTATCATAGACAGGAGGATGAATGCCCGCGTCGTAGTCAAAGTCGTGGTTCATGTTGATATCCGGGTAGACGGAGTACGATGACTCGCACTTTGCAGGCTCTGAGACCTTGTAGCAGTCGTTCCCAGCGCCATCGTAGCAACGGGCGCAGAAGTTTTCTCCGTACTGGAGGCACTGCGACGAGCGTAGCAAGTCGCAAGAAGATTGACGTTAACGAGTTAGAATTGGATGGGGGTGAAAACATCGTCGACGTTGAGACTGGATCTAAGTGGCAAACACTGAATTTCGAACAGAGATATGACGTTCGAGCAAGATCAGCAGGATCGACCTCTAGTCGAAAGCCTCGGAGAATAGAGACATGCGAAGACGAAGTGCGCTCCTCATGGAGCCTCATTTCGAACAGATATGACGTTCTTGCATCTTCGCTTCGCTCCTCGCAGCTTCTCACCTCCTCTTCTCCGACCGAGTTCCTTTCCCAGTGCCCCACCCAATTGCAGACGCTCCTTTCTCCCGTGACGTCGTTGCACTTGTCGCGACAGTCGTCTCTATCGCTACAGTAAAACAAGTCGCATTTTCCGGTCTGTTGATTCCAGTGGTCGATCCACTGTCCCGTTTCGTCGTCGTACTCGTGGACGCAATGACGCCAATCGGCGTCGTAGCGCCATCCTTCAGGGCCTGTGCAGCGCTCACGCCCGGCGACCTCAACCAACTTCTGCGAAATTTCATCCTCCGTCGCGAGCAGGTTGCCGTTCATCAAATTCGACTTGAAGACGGCCGCCGCCTTGGTCGAGAACTTGTCGAGCAAGCAAGAAACCATGTCTTTCGATCTCATTGAAGTTTGGCAGTAGCGCGTCGTTGCGTCTCCGACCGCTGCGAACGGGCCGAGGAGCGAAGCGACGAGTTAGAGTTGGGATGATTATTTGAGGCTTCTCTCGCTCCGTTTCTGAGTTGCTCACCTTCGGCGCAAGAACCGGAGTAACACCCGTCGTCGTCCGTACACTCCACCGTGGAGGACTGGTCCCACTCTCCGTTGGAATCGGCGACCTCTCTCCATTCCCCAAACAACTCTCTGATGCAGTCTTCGACGACGGCCCTGTTGGCGTCGATCTTCTCGACCGCCAAATCCTGCGGCGAGCGAAGCGAGCTGTGTTAGTGGTGGCTTCGCTCCTCGTTGGGACTTCGTCCTCGTCCTCACCTTCTCTCCCAAACAGCCTCCGACGGGGTTCAAGGCGTCCTTCTGGTGGTCGACGTAGGTCTTGGCGGCGATGATAATAGCGGGCAGCATCTCCGGTCCGTACTGGTTGCAGTAGCTCGCGAGCTTCAAGACGTTGACGTTGGCCTCTGCGACCGGAACTGACCTCTCGGTCTCGGCGCAGCACTGCGTCTGCTGGAGCGCGTAGTTGCAGCACGGGTCCGCGGTCCACAAGTCTTCGTCCATGTGGTAATCGTACGGGCACTGGCGGGAAAATATCGTTTTGGGAACCGTTTCAAACGACATGGTCTGCATGATCAAATACTGGCAGTTGGCGTAGCCTTCGCTCGCTAGCAGCGGGAGGAGCAGGTCGTTCTGCGACGAGCGTAGCGAGTCGCGTGAGGGTTTTGTTAACGAGTTAGATTGCGAGCGCAAATGTCGTATTTATGGCTCCTCTCAGCGTCTTACCTCGCCCGGGAAATGGCCGGCCTTCATGTTCGCTAGAGTCGACTTGATTTCCGTCGTCACCTCCATCAAATCCACGAAGTGGCAGTGCGGCTCGGAGAGGGTAATTTCGTTCATCTCCGGCGGGCCGTAATTAATCTCGTTGCACAGTTGTGTTCCAGATTCGTCGTACAATCCGTGAATTTGGACCTGCGACGAGCGTAGCGAGGAACCGAGGACGAAGTACGAGGAGCGAAACGACGAGTTAGTATATGATGTTCATTCTATAATACTCGTCGCTTCGCTCCTCGTACTCGCGCTAGTATCGTATTCACAGCTCGTCGCTTCGCTCCTCGCGACTTCGTACCTTGCAGTTGGCGAACGACGCGAGGTTGTCGAAGTGTTGGAACTTTGTAGTTTCGCCGTCGACGGCGCTTACAGTTTTGGTGACAATCGCGAAGGAGAACTTGTTCCCTACGATTAAGTTGTTCTCGGCGAGGCTGGCCTTACTGTTCGCCTCGGTGCGAGGGGTGACGACGTCGTTCACGAGTCTAGGGCATTTTGCGGAGGGCATGGTGATTGTCTGACGGGTTGATATTTCATAGCCGTAAAACGGACCGTCGTAGACGACCCCGCCATCTTCGTCAACAACAATGGGCGGTTGTGCGCAGATGTCGCCCTTTCCCTGAGCCTTCTGGATCATCTGGTCGATGCCGTTGGTCAGACTAGCGTATTTTTGGAATGTGAGGGGAACGTCGAGGATGATTTCCTGCGACGAGCGTAGCGAGGAGCATTAACGAGGTGTGGAGCGAAGCGACGAGTTAGCATAGAATGTTCTTGATGCTCATGGAGCCTCATAACGAGCAGAACCCACGCATTCCCAGCTTGTCGCTTCGCTCCTCGCAGTGCCTCACCTCGCTTCCCTCGCTTCCCAAGACAATTGTGACTCCCCCGATGCCGTCCATGACGCTCGGCGGAGCGGCTCCAGTTGCGCGTCTCATCGTCGGACGCAAGTTCATGAGGAGCTTCTCGGGCTCGCGATTCCAGTTCCACCACTCCTTCTGGACGTAGTGGTAAGGATTGGTGCTGGGCAAGTACTTCTCGGACATGGCGTACGCCATTATGCAATCCAAGTCGACGCCGTCAACGCTCAAAAGCCTCTTGAAGTCGGTGTCGGTGGGCGAAATCTTGACGAAGGGCTGTCGAGGTAGCATAGCGACGAGCGGAGCGAGTTGACGAGTTAGAATTTCGTACGGCCGTAAACGCAAACTTAATTGTCGGATTCGGTAATTCTCACCTGGCACGAACTCGAGGCGTCGTCCCACTCGTACTTGATGGCGGCGAAGGGGCTGAACCGGTCGAACGAGTTGGTGTCGCGCCACTCGTCGTCGTGCATCAGCATCTCGTACTTCAAGAAGTTGCTGAGCGGGTCTTTCTCGTATCCAGCGATTCCAAAGTTCATGCCGGCGTGGATTTGGTCGGGGTAGTACGCGTTCTCGTAGGTGAGGGGGTCGGTTAGGACTCTGTCTGCGTCGTCTGAGTCCTCGGCGATACCGGAGCAGTCGTTGTGGCAGATGCACTGCTCCCATTGATCGATTAGATCTTCATTCGCCTCGTCGCACTCGACATTGTTCTCAACGAGGCACGCTTTGATGGCGTTTAACCCGTCGCAGTCTGGAGCGGAGTTTTCAGGGATGATCTGGAGGCAGACCATGGGGATGCATTCGGGGGGGCCGTCTCCTGATTCGTTGCTGTCATGGCTGTTGTTATATTCCATAACGTAGCAAGTGCGGCCTTCCATCGGTTCCCCGACGGCGGTGTCTCGGAGAAGCTGCAACGAACGGAGCGAGTCGCATGAAGATTGGCGTTGACGCGTTAGAATTGGATGAGGGTGAAAGCGGCTTGTGCGTTTAGACTAAGGATACTAG
>BLQM01000007.1:12117-26929 GCA_012489335.1 Triparma laevis f. inornata
CAGTCGTAGTCGGTGTAGCCGCTGAAGAGAGACCCTCCGTTCGTGTCGAAGCTCGTCCAAGTATCGGTGGTTCCACCGCCGTGTTCCACGTCGCACAGCTCCGCCGGCGGGCTAAGGCCGGCAACATTTTCAGAAGTTATAAGAAAAGATCCAGTCGAATCACAACCAGTACAAAGACTCAATGATGAAACGTAAGCAAGACCGCCGCAATTGTCGCATGAATCTTGAGATGTTAGGGGATCGAGACCGTCGCATCCGGGGAGACTAACATCCGACGCCTCGAGTTTGCGGGTAGAGTTGAGGGGTAGGAAGTACGTGTGTAACTTCCGGTTAGGTCTCTCGGATTTCAAAAGGTCAAGCGCGCGGTTGTTAACGGTGGGGGCGGCGCGGTTGAGGTTGTTAATCTTTCCTCGTCCGAAAGCTGGAGCTACAAAGTTAAGAATGCGACGTGTGAACTGAAGTTTGCGGTGTTTATCTTTGGCGTTTGCGTTGGCGTTGGCGTTGGCGTTGGCGTTGGGGGAGTGGGCGCCGGAGGAGAAGGTGTCCCACTTAGTGTCGGGGTAGACTTTGTTGCCGGCCTGTGGGGTTGTTGTTTTTGTGTGGAGAAGTGTGAGTATTGGGGTTTGGAATCGTCGCTTCGTAAGGGGGGGCGTTGTGTGTGTGTGTGCTCTCAGTCGCATTATTGCTGCCGCTTTGGTTCGATCTGGGGTCTCCTCATGATGCTCTTCCTACGTTCGCCCCGAGGGGGTACTACCGTGGAAGTCGCCGTATTCAGACTTCAAACTCGACTTTTTAATATATCATCATCGAGCACGTATTCAATCACCCCCCCCCAAAACCTCTCACCTTATCCGTACAATACTCCACATGCACATACCCCGTATTAATCCAAGAATAATCGGAATCCGAATCCGTTTGATTCTCATACCAAAACTTAACCCCAGTATCAATGCTCACTAAAGTTAAATCAACCTTGTTAACGGTAACGCTAACCTCCTCCTCGTGAGACATAGTGGAGTAGGAGGATTGAGTGGTGATTATATCGATCTGCTGAGATTTTAGGGAGACGGTACAATCTAGGGTGAAGGTGTTAGATGATTAAGGAGGAGAGAGAGATTCGACGCTCCGAACTCAACATCGAATCGTTCGCTGAACGTAACGCAGAGAACACAACAATGTTAAACCCCTATATATCCCCCTGTTTAAACCCATATATAATATTATATAGGGGTTTAACAACGATAAATGCGACGATCGGCAGAGCGCGATCCAGAGGTTAAATCGTCTCCTACGCTCGGTCTTGGCGCCTCAGAATTCGCCTCACGCTCCGACGCCGCATAAACACGCTTGGAGTGTGAGAGACTGAAAACGGGCTTACCGGAGTCGACGGGAATTAAAAGGAAGAGAATCATCAACGTACGAGACCAAACGGAACGTTGAACCATGTTGTTTGCAGGGTTTGAGTAGGTTTGAACGCGGTTTGATTTCAGCTGTAAGAAGCGGTGTTAGAAAAGTCGATGAGTTCACCGCCGGAGATCGTTTTGATTTTAGGGGATTTCGTATTATATTCTACGATGAATCAATCACTGAAGTGTTGGACGGTGCGAAACTGTACTGAAATGGTGGACTTGATGTATCAATTGTTCACTTCAAAAGTTATATTAGAGAGCATTTTCGAATCGACCTAGACTCGGTGAAAGATCAACCGACGTTTGAATACGGACAGGTATTTCAACTTATAAGCTGCGGCACGAAAACTGATGCCGCACGAAGCAAAAGCTATACCAACAAATGAGCCACTGCGACATCGCATTGGTGAAAATAACGTACGTATGAGGAGAAGTAATGGGAATCCGATACAATCTTCTCTCTCTCTTTTTTCCAGTGATTCCCTTCAACCTCTTCGATTAAACTGAGTTCTCGAGCTGATAACAATTCGACGAAGTCTCGTAGCACCATTAGGCACTCTCATTCAACCTCAAGCTTTTAATCTGCTCCACAGATTGAAATATAGGCCTATGTCAAAATGAGCGAGGCACACGAAAATGTGATCGCCGCCATTGACACCACAGAAAAAAAGTCGCCCCCCCTATCCAGTCCACCCATAACTCACAGTCCGACGCAAACGACCTCCTCTCCTCTTCCCGCGCCGCCTCACAAGCCCTCGCTCTCCAACAACGCATGGACGCAACCGGCCTCGACTTCAGTAACGCCAAACCTCTCGCCCCGACGTCGACAAAGAAAATCTCCCCCCTAAAACCCAGGGGAATTTGAAGTGCGTAGGAAAGCACTCCGTCGAGCTTGAAAAAGTCATCGAGAGCGCAGCCGCCTCCGCCGTCCAGGGAACATACTTCACGTGTTCGAATTCAACGTCGCTCCGCTGTGTTATTTTTGTTTGTGTTAACTTGTGTAACTAAAGATTATTTTAAGGGAATACTTAAAATATGGTTATTGAAAATAAATTATTGACAGAAAGAACGAATTTTAAACAAAAGCAATCCTCAGCATCCCGAACGGAATTTTTGAATTTCGTAAACCAGAAAACCCAAGTTCTTTCTTGCTGTACCGTCCGTGGCGAATATACGTTGACCTGTCGTTTGAATTATTCGTGTCTTGCGAACGCGAGGTATGTTTGACGTGCTGACCTCGGAAAGGAGCTAAATTTTGCGCAAAGGCCTATGGTGGCAGGCGAAGAAATCACCGTATCTTACGTGGGGTATCCGTGGGATCGCGGTGCGATGCACTCACTTCGCAGCGAGCACTTGAAGCAGAAATGCAAGTTCGTTTGTGCTTGTGGACGAGGACGAAGTGGAGATCAGAGATGCAAGGCGTCTTGAGATGAAAGAGCTGGTTCAGCAGGTTCCCGACGTCGCTCAGCATGATCCGTTGCGAACGTTAAAGATGAGCGAGCGAGTTCTGAAGCTGTTGAAGCAGGACGGCCAATAAATCCTCTGTCAATACTGGCACTATTCATCACGATGCCTTCCAAGTTGCGATGGCGTGTAACGAAAGGGAAAATGCCAAGTATAACATCGCCCAATGCGTGAAGATGTATAAACTTTGCGAGGGAGACGGGTCTCCTGAAATGCTGAAGATGCAGTCGAAACAAAAGTTTTGTTAGGTAGAGGAAAAAATTAATTAGTAACAAAACGCTAGCGAGGAGCTTTATTTAAGGAAATATGTTTCAAGAACGCATACTCTTTTAAGTTTACAAAATGTACATAAAATTACAAACGTTACATTTTAAAGTTTCCGCTTTTCATCGCCTGTATCAACTCCTGCTCATCAAAATTCACCCCACCCTCGTGCTCTCCAAATGGGACTATCTTATTAATTGAACTCTTGCTTCTAGCTACTAACCCTACGACCGCAGAATGTACAACCATCGAACTACTAACTTCCCCCCCTGCTTCGACTCCACCCCTCTCCTTCTTCGCCGGAATCATATACTTCGGTACGCTCGCCTTACAGCCGTCCGTGAACCACTCTGGCATCTCTTGCTCCCACTTCTTCCATCCCGCCTTCACCCACGCCTCAACCTTGCCCCAAATTGACTCGTAATTTGTAAACACGTCAACTTTCATAACATCGTTGCCCTCTAAAAAGTTCCTCCTAGTCATTTGAGCGCCTGTCTCGACGCTGAAGAATGTGTATCGATACTCTCCATTAATGAGTGCGAAGAACAAACCCATTAACAGAATTAAACTACTGCCCAATACCACCGTCAAGCTTGTCGACAACTTGATATTATCTTCAGTTAGGGTTAATAACCCCGAAAACAGCACCGCTGTAAGGCCGATTAAAGGAAGAACAGATTCTGTCGGCCTTTCCGAAGCTCCTAGATGGCCGTTCCGACCCTTCCTTCTCCTCGAACAACGCCTCAAACTGCACTGAAGCTTCCGCCCCCCCCCGCCTCCTCCTCTCGCTTGATTTTCTTGACGATCTCCGCTCTTCGACCAGCGTCAATCTCCAAGCTATTGTCGAAAAAATTCAACGCACTCACAGGCATAGACGAGGAAAACTTCAAATCAGCCTGCTGCGCTCTCGTCCACTCGCACGACTTCTCGGTGAGCTGCGACGAGCGAAACGAGTCGCATGAAGATTCGCGT
The DNA here is from genome assembly GCA_012489335.1 of Triparma laevis f. inornata. NCBI lineage: Eukaryota > Bolidophyceae > Parmales > Triparmaceae > Triparma > Triparma laevis. Next base: position 16,227 of record BLQM01000007.1, read on the forward strand.
AAACGAGTTAGAATTGTGTGGCGGTGATAGTGGCGTCGATATCTAGACTGGAGCTAGTTGGATAGGTGAATTACGAAAGGTATTTTTGCATCCCAGCTCGTCGCTTTGCTCCCCGCAGTGCCTCACCTTGATGATGAACACGCCTATGGTCGTAGCTTTCACCATATTCTCAGCCCCGGCAACTTCGTGGTTCGTTCCCTCGTACGTCTCCAATGGCACCCAGGCGATGATGAAAGTGCTCCACCCCTCTCTGTCAGTCGTCACCTCCCAGGTCTACCAGGTAAACCAAGTCTGGTCGAGTGAAATAGAGGGTTAGGTTAGAGGCGAATATATTGAAACGAACGTGCAAATCCGAACGTGCAAATCCTCACCTCGAATAGTCTGTCCTGGAAACCTCCTGGCAGACCAAACGCGGTAGTGTACTGCAGACCTCTCGTGCCGTCGAGGTCATTCCACGTTTCCATGATTGCCCTATCTTTTAAAGTGAACTTCTCTGCGTAGGTGTCGAGCAGCCAGAGCTGCGCAAACAACGACACTGCCGACAAGTCCACCTTCGCCACGGTCATCGCCACCGCGGCCCCTCCCTCCTCAGAATGGTACATGAACTTCTCGACCGATTCATTGGCCGTCCCGGCGATCCTCTTCGCCTTGGAAGAAACCTCTTCGACCAGATTCATCGATCCTGCGATCAGCTTTCGCTCGGCCTCCGTCAATGCAGTAGCGTTGTCAATGTTCTCGATGAGATCCTGCGAGAAGCGAGCATCACAAGTGAACCAAAGCGACAGCTATTGTTAGAATTATGAAACCCTTCGCACACTTTCTCGCTCGCCACTTCGCTCTCACCTTCTTCCTCCTCTCGTCGATGGCCGCCTCCTTCTCAAAGCGCTTGTAAAACTGCCCGACCACGTTGCCAAGAATCTCCCCTGCTTTAATGCTCGCCCCTCTCTTTGCAGTTCCCGACCCAGCCGAGACTCTTGAGCTTGCCGACTTGATCGTCGAGCGCATTGTTATCGATCTATTGCTCTGCTTTACTTTTGAATCCTGCCTTCACAGTCTTGATTAAATCGGTGCCTAACACAGTGCCGCGGCCAGGCGAGACATCAACATCGTCAAACTGCTCTTCTTCGCGTAGGTCAGCTTGCGCAGTAACGGTGAACGATGGCCGCCCGAGCGAGAGCGGCTTGAGGGTTATGCTCCCGCCATTAAGGAGAAGCCGGAAAGCCTTGGCGGTGGTGTGTTTTGGGACGGGAAGGCAAGCCGTGTCGAGGTCTATGGGATCATAAGGCGAGCGCAGCGAGACGAGGAGCGAAGCGACGAGTTAGTATAAAATAGTCTTAGCGCGAGGTGTTGATCGTAGCGGCGCCGCCTCACCTTCCTCCTCAGTAGACTCTACAGCGATTCTAATCTCGCCGTTGACGTTCCTCTCAACCTTCATCCAAAGTAGGAGGCTGAGGCTGGTGCCCTTATTCTGGTCGACGATGGTCCAGTGGACGATCGTCTTGTTGTCCTCCGTTGTCTCCTTCAGAACCTTTTGAATGAACTTATCTCCGGTCGCCGTCCAGCCCTCGATCATTGACTCGAGAACCTTGTCAGGGTCCTTTTGGATTTCTAGATGAATAGTCTTGGTATTTCGATCGTAGATCATGCTGTAATTGGGGCCGTGCTTGCCATTCACAGCGAAAGTATCGGCATTAACAGCGCCTGTCTTCTTCAACTTCTTCTTCGGGTCTTCTTTCTCGTTGTTGAGGTCATTTATGACTGAGGATAACCTCTCCCGGGCAGCCTCCATCTGTCTCAGCGCGGCCTCCGTCTCTTTCAACACGGCGTCCTTCGCCTTTAGCCTGTAAATAAGCTCGTCCTTGGAGAGCTCATTTAGGTCATCGAGCTCCTTTGTCTCGTCGTGATGACTCTGCAATGCAATAGTTTGTCAGAGTGTAGTAACGAAATACTCTCGTACTACAGATGAAAACAAAACATCTCAAACTCTTTAATCCGCCCAAAAGGAGGGGAGGGGCGCACACACGGTAATTTATCTGCATAGTGAGCAACTTGGCTTGTGAATTCAGTGAATAAAAGTAACTACAGCTTTGAGCAATAGTATGCTAATGCCCCTCAAAGGAGAGTCCCCTCATCCCCTCATGAAACATGAAAATGAAGCCGTTCCTAAAATTCAACCTGGCAAAGCCCTACCAATCCCCCCGCTTCGCAATGAACAACATCGCGTCCACCGTCGAGTCCTCCATAGCCTCCGCCGAGGCCTACCTAACCTCCACAACGATCTCCCCCTCCCTCCCCCCCCTCCCCCCCCCTCCTCCTTCTCGGTCGTTACCTCTACACCCTCAGTCTCCTCCTTTATTAGACGATTCTATGGATTTAAAACCGAATCCTAATGTTAATGCTACGCTCAGCCCAGATCCTTTAGCTCCACCTTCGCCTGCTAATAGTCATGATTCGTTGAACGCTAGCGGGGTTAAGGGAGGGGGAGGTGAAGGGGAAGAGGGCGAGCTGTATTTTGCTAGGTGAGTGTTTTGGTTGGTAAAGGGAGGGAATAACAGAAGGAGGGAGGGTTGAGGAATCAGGAATCAGCATTATATGTGTTTTCCCCCACGGTCGCCTTATCCCATCCCACGTTAACGTTATTTATTTCACTAACACCAAGACCCTACCCCTCACCCAAACTGCCCCTCCCCCCACAGCGACATCAACCACAAAAACCCCACCGCCGCAAGCTGGGAAGTAACCTTCGCCCCTTCTGCTCCCACCTCCCTCAAACCTAAACCGGTCCTAAAAACAAAAAAAGAACGTCCTCCCTTCCCCCTAAAACCATCTCAAAAAAAACTAAACCCTTCAAAACAACCTTCCCCTCCTCCTGCTCCCTCCTTCACTCTCTCCCGTCCCGCTCAAGAATCGTTGAATTCGGTTTTAGCTGAAGAAACATTTCAACCTGTTATAACTAGTAAAGGTGTTAAGATGAGGAGTAATTCTAACGTTCACGATAGGTAAGAATTAATTTGATTGAGTGACGTGCTGCCCGTAGTGAGGTTTCAGGCCTGTCTCCGTTCCCCATCCGCTCATCGATGACCGCCTAGACCTAGACGCTTGAGTTTGTGGTTCCAGCTATGAACCTTACGCGTAGCGAACCGAAAACGTTCCTAGTCTTCGTCCGCATAAAAGCGACACATCGCTCGTCGACGTGAGACGATACGCTTAACACGAAGCACAAGAAATCTTTCGATACAACCGAGACAACTAACACCAATTTTGATTCAGGTTAACTGCTTACGGTGTAAATGCTGATCAAAAACGTGATTCCGCACATACCGCCCGCCTCGAAGTTCTCCGAGAACAAGAAAAAAAGCAGCACCCCTTCCAACCTCACGTAACCTCAAAAGGTCGCGCTGCCCTCCAACCCGACCCTGTACAAGATCGTTTGTACAAGTTAGCAGGGGAGAGGGATGTTGTTAGAGAATGTACGAAGTATCATATGATGGAAGCTGAAGTTGGGAGGTATAGTTTTAGGCCAGAGGTTAATGAAGGGTTTAATGAGAGGGTTGTTGGTGAAGAGGTAAGATAGTTGGAGGAGGGACTCGGATCGATTACGCATAATATTAACTCGGCTGAGTTCACTTCGCTTCTCGCTTCTCGTTTCTCGTCCTTCGCAGTACAAACCGATTTATGAGAGAGCTAATGAAGTAGTAAAAAAGAAACAAGAAAATCTAAACGTCCTCCGATCAAGCATCGAAGCTACCTCAGGTGTTACATGGACTGCTTCTGGAAGTAGCATTAGCACTGGAGATGGTACGGCGCATCAAAGGTTACACTCTGAAGCTGCACGTCAAGTCGAAAACGCAATAAAACGCCAAACAAAATTCGAAGAAGTTGAGAAAGAGAGTAACACTTTTAAACCCAAGTTATGTAGAGGGACAGAGGAAAGGACGGAGAGTTATGGCAATAAACCTTTTTTAGAAAGACAGAAAGATTATGTTGGTAATGTTGAGATTAAGAAATTAATTAGAGAGGAGAAGGAAGCGGATCAATTTAAAGGATATTTTAAACCTGATATTGGACAATCCGAAAACGTGTTAATGAAGAGACGTCCTGAAGTTGTTTGTGAGAGCGAGAGTGAGAGAGTTTTTAGGTTGGCGGTTACGGAGAAGGAGGAGATGGAGAGTAGGAGGGAGGAGAGGGTTGTGGAGGAGTATAATAGGTATACGTTTGAACCGGAGATTAATAATATTAGTAGAGCGTTGGGTGGAGCTCAGCCTTTTAGTATTGAGCAGGTGAGATAAATTTACACGTTTCTGTTCGTTCGACTAATCTATAACCACTACGAGTGCATTTCTAACGAGCGAGAACCCGTCTCAGCTGAACAAAAACGAACGTGGTAAAGCAATCAGAGAGAAGGTTAAAAAACAGGCGGAGGAAACGTTCAAGAGCGAGTGCACGTTCAAGCCTAACGTGCAGAAGAAGAGGGTTAGCAGAACTAATAAGACTAAGGTTGATGAGGGTGAACCGAGGCAGAAGGTGAGAACTTACAGTTGGGCAGTCTATGGAGCTGCGAGCCGAGAACGAAGCCCGGAGCGAAGAGCGAAGCTCCGAGTTTGAGTTAGAATTCATGATTGTGCGTTGTCAATCTCGTCTCCGTTCGCTCCTTCTTTGACCGTCGTTCGCTCCTCTCCATCGTCTTCCCAATGCTTATACAAGAATAAAATTTCTAACAACATCTCAAACCTCTTCGTTAGGCCTTCCAATTAAACCTCTCAAACCCAGAAGACCTCACACTACAAGTAACCCGTTATAATGAAGCTAAGGAAACCGAACGTCAAACCGCCTTAAGAGAACGAGAAATGAAGGAACTCGAAGAGTGTACTTTTAAACCTCGTACAAACCACGCTGCAAAAGCGAAACCGGTGAATGGAAGTAACGATGAGAATAAAGCGCAAGGGGGAGGGTACATGTCTCAGCATAATGCTAAAAAATCGAAAGCTCCAGTAGTCGTGAGAGGGTTGGGTCGGTACCTTGAACTTAAAAAATTGGCTGCGCAGAAGGCTGCCGCGCAGGATGCGAGGGAACGGAAGGTGAGAAGAAAAAAATCACTGTTGCGTTGCGTATGTGTGTGTGGAACAATTAAATTTTTAACTAACCGCAATCTTTTTTTAAGGCTTTTAACGTTAGAGGACAAAGTAATAAAGCGAAGTATCCCGATGGTACTACGCAGGTTAAAGAGTTTAGGTTGAGTAAAAACCCTAATAAAAAGGAGAAGGTTAGGATTGAGAGGGAGAAGAAGCTGAGGGAGCAGTGTACTTTTAGGCCGGATACTGTGGAGAGGAGAAATAGGGAAGTTTTGAGAGCGGTTTTGGCGGAGGAGTAGAAAATTTCGTTTAAGGTGTAGATTTGTAATTTAAAAGAAATTATGACCTATTAATATTCTACGCTTGGATATGATTTCTTCAGTTCGGCCAACCCTTCGCTGTTTCCGCTCTTCTTGAGACAATTCGATAAATTCTTTGCGGTGATGTTCGTGTTTCTGTGATGTTTCCAAAGCTGCGCCTCGTATCCCTCGAGCGCTCTCTGATAAAATTCCTCGGCTTTCTCAAAGTCATTCAAACCGTCATTATAAAGACACGCAATATTCATCACGGTGTCGAGTGTACTCGGATGACTCTTTCCCAGCGTCGTCTCCTTCCACTTCAACGCTCTCTCGTAATACACCAACGCCTTCTCGTAATTCTTCAAACCTTCATCATAAACTATTCCAAAATTACCCAACGTCGCCAATGTTTCGTCGTGATCTTTCCCTAACGCCTTCATCCTCCCCGCCAAAAACCTCTCATAAACTTCAATCGCCTCCTCATACTCTTTGTTCTTATCCAGCGCACCACCAAGTGCGTTGAGCGTCTCCAAAGTTACAACATTCTCTTCTCCCAACGCCCTCTCCATCCTCTTCACCAAATCACTATACTTCTCAATTTCTCGTTGCGACTCATTTCAGTAGCAGCGATCAAACCACGCGTCACCTCGAGCACTTTCTCACTATCGCGCCCTAGCTGCTCCTCGTACCCCTCCTTCGCTCGTTCCCATTGAACTGGTTTCGGAAGTACTCGTTAACGCCCTCCCCGCTCGCGAGCTGTGTCAAGTTCTTCAGCGACGTTGGCCACAACCCGTGCTCGCCAATCGAGCTCTGCCACTTCCCAGCATCAAACCCTGCAATCTTCTTCCTGCAGAGAGGGCAAGGCTCGTTCCTCCCCCTCAGCTCCTCCGTACACTCCCTGCACGTCGCCGAGTGCCCGCATGGTCTCAACTTCGCGTTAACCACGTTGTTCAGGCAGATAATACACGTATTCTCGTCGTCCTCGACAGAACCCTTGAGCGGAACAGGAGGCGCGGGAGGCGCGGGAGGCGCGAGAGGCGCGGGAGGAACGGGCGCCGAGATTTTCTTTTGAGGAGCGACGCAGATCTTCTTGTGCCACCTCCAGTGCTCTGTCTGATGCTCCTTGGAGCAATACTGAGTCTCCTTACAACGGGAGCAGGTCTTTGTGGGCGGGACCTTGCAGTTAGGAAAGGCGCAGTAGGGAGCGGGTTTGGCGGCGGCCGCGGGTGCGGATGGTGATTGGCTAGTTTTCATTTTGGGGGGCGTTTGATGTGTGTTGAGGGGGTTGAGAGCAAACTCAATATGTTATGAGTGTACGTGGAAAGTGTAATAGACTTTGGGATTGCGTGTGAGACGGTGAAATCGACGAAATTGAAATTGAGGGAGGAACATCTGAGAAATGTTAGCAGTCAATTTCTCGAAACCTACTTACCACAATGCCCAAGTCTACATCCTCTGAGACTACTGAGTACAGCAAAAAGCGTAGGAAGCGCGTCAGGGAGGACGAAGAGAGTGAGGAGAATGAAAATCAGAGGGCGAAGCGGGGGCGATCGAAAGCCCTCCCTCAATCGGTGTGGAGCACGTCCCAGCAGCCCCCTCCCACAGGAGTCAAGAAGAATAGAGGACGACGCGACGACAACTTCGTCGACCTAGCACCACAAAAACTACAGAGCCAAACGCAGATCGTGGTCCATCGGGGAAAGAGCAGTGAGGAGGTTGAGCTGCCGCCGACCTCAACATTGGAGATGGAGCTGGGGAATATAGGACTGGTCGTGGGGAGGAAGATGAGGTTTTTGGAAGAGGAGCTAGAGGTTGCTAGGGGAGAGTTGAAGCGGGCGAGTTTGGAGCGGGGGGGGATGAAGGAGGAGGTGAGGAGGGTTTGGGTTGTGGACCACACGAAGCAACGAGCTGATAAAACTGGGAGTAGTAAACTGGTCGTAATTCTAACTCGTCGGCGTCGACGCAGATTCGGGCCTTGAAGACCTCCGTGGCAGCAGAGACATCGAGGTCGCAGTTTTCTTCGAAGGTCGTCTCCGCGTCTAAAACGTCGACCTCAGTTGTCAAGGCTGCGAGTCCGGCCTCTCACCGCGGGCACGACGGCTCGTTCAACCTCGACAACGATGATGATGATGATGATGGTGGTGGCAACGACAGCGATGCTTCAATGTTAGAGGAAGAGGCGGACCTCTTCGATCTCGAGGAGGTCAAGAAGATGATCGGAGCCCAGCGCTTGGACGCAAGATTGAGCTACGGATTCCCGGAGGAGTGGGACGTCTACGTCCTCAGGCAGCGTGGCGTCGTCATCGATTACTTCATCGAAACGCCGGGCGGATGGCAGTTTAGCTCGCTCGAAAAGGCCAAAAAGTACCTGCAGTCAATGGAGGCGAAGCGGACCGGACAGATGGCCCACAACCGCGCCAAATCCTCCAAATCCCTCAAGGTCGATCGCACTGCTCTCACCGCCGATCACGGGAGCAACAGCGACTTCAATCAGGCAGCCGACAAGGCACGTCTCTCGGTTCTCGCGGCTCCCGCTGCTAACGCGACTACTACTAGGTCAAGGCCCAAAAAGTGGTCAAGGCAAGTACAGTACAGCAAGTACTCGCTTTCAGTCGGATCCAAAATCCGGCACAAAACCCTAGGTCACGGTGTAATCACCAAGATCAAGCAGCGCCATTGGCTACGAGGCGAATTCAGAGGGAAGAAAGACCAATCTTTCAGGATCAAGGATCTTTTGTCGATTGAGGGCGTCACGATTGAGGGCGTCACGGCCGACGTCGCCCCCACCAAAGCCGACGACGTTGTTGGTCCTTCCAGGGCTAATTCGTATGTTAGGGTTAGGGTTGCTTCTCTGCTTTCCGTCGGAACGAATGTCCGCCACCCAACTCATGGTAACGGCGTGGTCACGATAGTCAAAGGAGCGGGATGGGTGATTGGAGAATTCGATGGAGAAGAGGTCACGTTCAGGAGCACAGAGCTCGAATTGATTGAGGGCGTTCCTGCCCCCAGTTATCCCACGTCGTCAACTCCCAAAAAGCCAATCTGCGAACCCTACACGCTTCTCTCTCCCAAGGAAATCAGCGCGGACTATGAGTACGTCGATCCAATAATCGCGGGAGTACCTCGCACGTGGAGAGTCAAGAGGATCTGGGATAATAACCCGCTAAAGCACGTTTTCGTCGTCGAGGCGAGACCGTCTGGCAAGGTCTTCAACAGTGGAAATAAAGCTCGCGAATATTTTGCCAGCCTAAACGTTGGAGTAGACGGAAAGGTCGCCCACAAATGCGCCAATCTCTTTTCGAAGCCTTACGACTTCCAAGGCGGGTTGAAGAGGGGGGCGTTTACTAAGCTGGATCCTATTAGCTTCGGTCTCTCCGCCAAGTGGCGTGTTGTAGAGAGGACGGCTAACGTGAATAAGCCAAGGCATTTTCTCTCGCCGGAGGGTTGCTTTTTTGACAGCAAGTCAAACGTCAAGTTGTACGTCCAGAATATGGGCGGCTTGGACAATATTGACAAGCTCAAGATTGAGCCGTGGGTGCCACCGACGGTAGCAATAGCAACAGCAACAGCTCCCGCCTCCACATCCGTCTCAGTTGCCCCGCCTCAGACGCCGCAAATCGCAGGCTCCGAAATCGTAGTCGTGTCAGGTTTCGCGATCAGCGCGAGTTTCTTCACGGGCTTCATTTGGTCGGCGGCCGAGGACGCGGCGCTCGTGGAGGGAGTGAGGACGCACGGGCACGACTTCGACAAGATCTTGGGCGAGAACGAAGAGTTGAGGGCGAGCTTGAGGGTTGTTCGAGGTCATAGGACGACGCTCGCTTTGAAGGAGCAGTTCAGCAAGCTGCACCCGGAGATCGAGCAGCAGCGGTTCACGAACAGGAGGGATGCGGAGGGGGTGGGGATGCCCCGAACTATCGGAACGAACGTCCGTCACCCAACTCATGGTGACGGCGTGGTCACGCTTGTGAAAGGAACGGGCTGGATGGTTGGCGAGTTCGATGGAGGAAAGGTCAACTTCAGGAGCACGGAGCTCGAATTGACTGAGGGTGTTCTTGCCCCCAGTCTTTCCACATCGTCGACTCCCACCTTTGCTCGTACAAAGACCGTCGCAGACATCGAACCCTACAACACGCCTCTCTCTCCCGAGGAAATCAGCGCGGGCTGCAAGTACGTTGACCCAGTAATCGTGGGAGTACCTCGCACATGGAGAGTCAAGAGGATATTTCGTAATAATGACCCGCTACATCCCTGCTTCGCCGTCGAGGCAAGACCTTCTGGCAAGATCTTTGAAAACGGAAAGAAAGCTCGTGAATATCTTGCCAGTCAAAACGTTGGAGTCGACGGAAAGGTCGCCCACATCCTTTCCGCCCACAAAATCAGCAAGCTCTTCTCGAGGCCTAGCGACTTCGAATGGGGGTTGAAGCGTAAGGCGTTTACTGAGGTGGATCCTATTAGCGTCGGTCTCTCCGCCAAGTGGCGCGTTGTTCAAAGGCCGACGACAGGGAATAAGGTTTTTCTCTCCCCGGAGGGTTACTTTTTAGACAACAAGCACAACGTTGACTCGTACATTGAGAGCATGGGTGGCTTGGACGAGATCGACAAACTCCAGATTGAGCCTTGGGTGCCTCCGACGGCAGCAACAACAGCAGCAACAGCTCCCGCCTCCATCTCAGTTGCCCCGCCTCAGACGCCGCAAATCGAAGGCGTTGAACCCTACACGCCACTGCTTTCCGTCGGAACGAACGTCCGCCACCAGACTCCATCGTCGAATCCCAAAAAACCCGTCGCAGACATTGAACCTGGAGCCCCCGTGATCGAGCAGGAGGGGGGGGGGAGGGAGGAGGAGGACGACGACGACGACGACGATGTGGAAGAGGAGGAAAATGATGAGGAGACGTCAACTAACGCCAGCGATTGTGACGTGTTTGAGTTCGAGCCAGAGGAGGAGAAGGAGGAGGACGATGTGGAAGAGGAGGAAGATAATGAGGAGGAGACGTCACTCGTCACAATCGAGCTAGAGGAGGAGGAGGAAGAGGAGGAATCAGAACCGAAGGTTGACGTCATCCCCAAGGGCACGTTGATCAGCGTCATTTACAACGGCAGCCCGTTCGATGCCGTCGTCATGCGCTACTCACACGCGCACTCCGAGTACAGGGTAAAATTCACGGACAACACCGTTTGCTACGCCAAGGGGGGTACGGTTACACGAAGATGAAAACTTGAACGTACATATTTACACATTTTTTATCTCAAAGTTTTTGGATCCTTTTGAAAACCTATTATTTAACTCTCTCTCTCTCTCTCCTCCTCCTCCTCCTCCTCCTCCTCCTCC
>BLQM01000007.1:31991-47172 GCA_012489335.1 Triparma laevis f. inornata
GCTGTGTTAGCGGTGTAGAAAATTGATACAAGCGAGAAGCAGGACTTTGTACGTACCTCAAAAACTCCATCACTAGCAATAACCAACATAACATCGTCCTTCGTAATCCTCCTACTGAGCAGCTCCGGCTCGGCGAACACGCCGAGGGTCTCGGCGTAGCTGTCACCGAGGGAACGGGTGAAGGCAGTTCCGGGAGCTTCCTCGCGGGGGGACCAGATGCGGGGAGGGTCACCACCCTGTGGGGGGCGAGGACGAGGAGCGAGCGAGGAGTTAGTTGAGAATGTGAGTTGAGAATGTTTGTTCGTCGCTTCGCTCCTCGCTGGGCTTCGTCCTCGCTAAACTTCATCCTCATTCTCACCTCATCCAACTCCTCCCCCAAATTAACATCCCCCCAATTCTCATGAATCGGCTCCAACCCTTCAATCTGATCAAGGCTCAAAATCCTCGCCCCGGTCTTCTTCACGCGAATGCGCTCGTCTTTGCGGTAGGGGGTTTGGTCGTGGGAGAGGGGGACGGCGCGAATTTTACCGGAGGAGGTACGGACTCCGGCTATTGCGCGGGAGTCTGGGGGGGGAGGGGGGGAGGGCGTGGGTTTAAAAATTGAGTTGGAAGTAGTGGGGTTAGGTCCCGCGCAAGGCCACGCACAATGCCCCGCGCAGCGGCCCTAGCGGAGCGGAACGGTCGGTACGTAATTGTTTTTGAACCGGCGGTGGAGGACCAGCGGTGGAGTACCAGTAGTTACGTATGAGTTACTGCGGTTACGTATATCATTAAAAACGACTGGGTTTGTGCTAGGGTTAGGCCCCGCGCAGCGGCCCTAGCGGAGCGGAACGGCCGGAACGTGACAGTTCGGGCTAGGGCGAGGCCCCGCACAGCGACCCCGGAGGGTTGAGCTCGCGCGCAACAAAAGGAAAGTGTGCACGCGTCCAAAAAAATCATTATCGTCGCTTCGCTCCTCCTCTCCTCCTCCTTCCTCACCTCCAACGTTACTAATAGTCATATAATCCGTCCCATGAAACAAAACACTAATACTAGTCGTCCCACTCAAACTATCCTCCACCGGACTCGCGTGCAACAAATTATTACAAAGCACATGCCCCTTCAAACACGCTTCCTCATAATCCTCCACGCTCAACTTCCCCTGTATTTTATTCAGCTCCTTGATTAAACAGCCTGGGAGCTCGTCTTTTACGTAGTTAGAAGCTTCATCACCACGACCGCCGTGGCCGTCGAAGACGCCGAAGAGCCAACCGCCTTCTTTGTGGAAGTCGCGGACGATTGTGAAGGCTAAGAGGGAAGGGGTGTGGGGAGAGTTAGTGTAAAGCGTAATGACGAGCAGAGCGAACGCAAGGAGGGAGGGCGAACGTCGAGGATGGGTAGATGGAACCGCTTCAAATCTCACAAAATATTGACGTTCTCCTCAAGAAAATCCAAACACCTTTCTCTCCCCCCCCCCTCCTCTTTTATTGCGCCACGCACGTAAAGCTACTTTTAAAATTGCTCACCGTCTTGGTTGGCTTTAGTAGGGGAGTCGGGATAGTAACCGCGTTGAGAGATGTACGCGTATCTAGCACGGATATGGGCACCGATTAGACTGGGGAGAGTGGGGAGGGAAGGGGGTTAATGATTTTTCGCTGTTTTAAGAGTGGTCGTTGACACGATCGTGCGGAGGGGAAGAGAAATGATTATTGCTAGAATCTGAATGGAGCATTAATTGATAATACAATTTCATTCAGACTCTTTCCCAATCCTCAAGCGTACACTTAACCATCACCGTTGCCTCGTACTCGTCGTGCATTCGTGAGCAGTATTCTCGGTTATGTCGACGCCACCGTAGTCCTCCTCCTCGCAGAGGATTACCCAAACAAATCCTCGTTGGATTTGAGAGCCGACCAGAGCATTTCCTTACCACTCCTCAGACTTCTCAGGCGCTTGAATCCTCTGTAGAAGCTCCTGTCCCGCAGGTGCCATCCCATTTCCGGAGGCGCGGGTGGACACGTCCTTGCTGGAACAGAGGCCCATTGCGAGAGAAAAGGAAATGAAATAGACTCCAAAATTTACATTCAGGGATTTGACTAGTTTGGAATTAAGCGACGACGCGAGTTCGAGAGGGTAACCTGAGGTTTTATTGGTTGTGAAGGTTAAGGAATTGATAGAATTATTACTTCTAGGTCGGGAAGATAGTTTATTCGACAGGAAAAGGTTTACGAGGATCGGAGCATAACATTTGGATTTGGTGGTGACGCGAGAAGGTTCTACGTTCACGTCACAACTTCGCACGTTAGTTGGGAGTAGACATTAGGATTCTAATCGACGGTTCGGGAGGTGGACGTTGAAATAACGTAAAATACCGACCGCTCCGAGCACGTCGGCGGGGCACGTCTTCGCGCCCCCTCAATTCCGACGACGGACAACAAGGTAAGGAACTGCTACATTGCTTAATCTCACAACTTTTAATTTCTAACACGCATTCGCTTCGTAGCCTCCCTCATGCCTCCTCCAATCCTTCACTTAACCCTCTCCCCTTCTCCTCACACGACGACCGAATACCTCATAACCTTCGACAACCAATTAATCTACTCTTCAACTTCTTCAAACTCCGAATCGATAAGGAGAGCGTTACCTCTGAGGTACGAACGCTCATCGCTCGCTCCTCCGTTGCTAAAAAAATCAAACTCATCTCGCATTTTCGCTCTCTCCTCGTCAGCTCTCACGTAATCTCGGTAATAAAATCCCGGATACAAAATTGGAAAACTATGTCCGGTGGAACTGGAGAGTTGTTCGAGATTAAAAGGGAAGAAGAAGAGTGGAGGTTTAGGAGGGTTAATAAATTGGAGGAGTGGGGGGAGAATGAGGAGGAGGTGAGAGCAGAGAGAGGAGAGAGAACGAGAACGGAGAGTGTATGCAGCGAACGCTAAGCTCAGGGTTGGAGCGGGGGAATTTGAAGTTGCAGCTCTGGGTTAAAATTAATTGGGGACTAGCGTAGGGTTAATTTGCGATCGCGGCTCCAGCTTAAAATTAATAGGCAGCCTGGAGTGCGTTAGTTTGCGATGGTGACTCCAAGTCTCAATTAATAGGCAGAAGTCGTTTTCGTCGCTACTGGAAAACAACAATTACAGTCGTAATTGTCTGTCATAGTAGCTTGAGTCCAAACGCTAAAATCACTTTTGCCGCTACGTAAATCTAGTTCGTTAACTCTAAACTTCACGCTCGTCGCAGTTTTACGGGATTAAGGAGTTGAGGAGTTTTATGAATGGGTTGATGGGGATACATTTTAAGAAGAGTTGTGTATGATTGTAGAGATAAATAATATGTTTATAAAAGGATACAAAAACTTTGAGATTTAAAAAACTGAATAGATAGAGTTAACATTGAGTTGGGCAGGATGATCAAGAGGGGCGGGGGTACAAGTGTAGTGAGGGTGTGAGTGTAGTGAGTGTAAAGTAATAGGAATCGTTTATTTGTTTAATCGTTTATTTGAGATTGAAAAAAGAAAAGGTCAATTTGACCTTTGCTTTCGTTATTTTACCAAAAAAACAGCACACACGACGGCCCCTCACTTGTTGTACCCACAAGCAAAAAAAAGTCATTCTCGACAACCGGAATCGAACCAGTGACTGTTTGATTTATATAACACTACAGTCAAACGCCTGGGAAGTGATTGGTGAGTTATTGGTTTGGAATTGTTAAGAGGTTAAATGTTTAAACGTACTCTGCCAACTGAGCTATGTCAAGTGGGCATTTTAATGCTCATAACCGTTTCGACAAGGAAACAGATAGCTATAAAAAAAATCGATTTTTTGCTATATTTTAAAGGAACAATGGCTTTTGACTACTGCTTTATACTCTGGAATTCTTAAATCGTACCTCGACTCCCAACCCTATCCGCGTCCCCTCCCTTCAACACTCCTCCCACCCATATCGCTCCTCCGCCTACGGTGCACCATGAGCATCCCCGTCAACGCCTCAAAGTCGCATAAATTCTTCGCCTCCTTGGCCAAATTCTCAAGGCTCCTCACGAGCACCCAAAACAAGCTCAACCGCCGAAAGCAGGGCGTCGCATTCCTAGGACTCACTGCGCTGCTGCTCTCCGAGAGCGGGCCGGCAGAGGTGCACTGCGGCGCGGACATGTCCATGAGCAGTTCTCAAGAGGACGAGACGAGGTGAGGACTTTTGAGGGAAGAGTTGGAGGTTTTCGCGTCGCAACACTCAGCGCCTATCGCCCCCAAATGATGGACCGATCAGGCATTAACTCAATGCCCCCCCCCACGCAATCTAACCCCCACGCACAGACCGACCCTGCTGCCGCCGCTGTTTAACGGTTCCAACAAAAGCTCTGCGGCCGGTGCCGGCGCCGGCGACGACGGGGACGAGTTGCTCTCAAAAATCCTCGAAGCATACGGGCCGATCGGATCCCAGGTCACGATGGGCACCGTCTTCGGGTACTGTTCGGGCTACGCCAGCAAGCAGATAGGGAAGGCGATCGCCCTCGTCATCGGCACGGGCTTCATGGCGGTGCAGGCCGCTGCATACTCGGGCTACCTCGATGTCAAGTGGAGTAAGGTGCAGGAGGATGTGACGAAGCTGGTCGATACGGACGGCGACGGCAAGCTTACGCAGAAGGACGTGATGGTGTACTGGAAGAAGATCAAGCACGGTAAGCCCATCGCGTTCCGCTCCGCCCATTCCCTCCGCCTAAAATTCTAACTTCCGCCTTCCTCCCTCCACAACACAGTTATGACATTCAACCTTCCGTCAAGTGGTGGCTTCGGTGTTGGCTTCCTGCTCGGCCTGTCGAGTCGTTAACTTAAGATAATACTGGAGTTTTATCAATCAAATTATAGGCATTTTGTCCTTTTTTACCCACTCCCCCTCCTACTCCCCGCACGCTTGCTCCAATTCCCTACGCCCTCTTCTTCTTCTTTTTGTTCGGATCATCAGGCAACAACGACAAGACTCCGACGAACGTAAACATGGCAATGTGACCGAAGAACTTCAGCTCCCTCCAGGCCTCCCAGCTCCACTCCAAACACAGGAACACAAACGGGACGCTGCAGTACGCCAGGAACAAGTGCGTGAACACAATAGTGACGCAGCCCCAGGGCGTGAACCTGCCGTCTCCAGGACTCGAAAACCTCCAGCTCAGCTTCTTCCTTCCGACCCTCTCGCACATGGTCAGCAACGGCAAGCTCATAAAGAACATGTAGTAGCCGGGGTAAAAGCCGTGCCAGAAGGCGCTCATGAAGTAGGTGGCCGCTAGGCTGCCGTTGGTTCTAGCGTACACGTAGCGGTTCAGCCACAGCGCCGTCTTCTTGTTCCAGAACTTGGTGCCCATCTGGACGTTGCTCGCGGTCTCGCACCTCCAGATGTCGACGTTGTTGGTGAGCTCCCAGCCTTCGATCGCGGCATCCTTCTGCACCTCAACGTCGTGCCCCTCAAAGCCGGCGTACCAGGTGTTGCAAGATCCCTGCGCGGTCTTCCACGCGAAATAGTACTTAGAGCGGTTGAATACCAGCGAGACGAAGAGGAACGCAAAGCCTGTAAAACCCGGTCAATACGAGTTGTTAGATTAAGTATCATTAAAATAGAAAAGAAGAAACTCACCCTTCAAAAAGCTGAACGCGTACAGGCTGGTGTCGCCCTCGAGAGGGTAGGGGCGGAGCTTCGGAGAGACAGTGTTCATGAGGGGGAACTGGGGGCACACGGCAACGTACACAACCAACGCGCACAAGGACTGCGCCAACGGCAAGAGCACCGGCTTGAGCCTACTGGGCGGAACGATCTTGCCCCCCTTCATCAGGTTGGATCCAGAGGCAGCCGACAGGTACGTCGAGTACTCGAACGAGGGTCCGGCCAACACCGTAGAGAAGCAGAAGACGTAGCCGAGGTAGTTCAGCAAGCTGGGGACCTCGTCGATGGCGAACATGTCGCACCTGCTCGTAGCACGAGGCAGCTCCTTCCCTTTCTTGCTCGCCCTAATGACGGCGCCTACAAACAAAAAAAGCGATAGGAGTTAAAAATCGTGGCTACGGCGACCAGCAGCGTTGCACCGCCTATTTCTTACCATCGTACAGGTTCCAGGCCAAGCTGTAGAGCTTGATGGTGACGACCATCTGGGGGCCGGTGAAGTCCAAGTCCCAGCCCATGTAGTTGATGTACTGACGGTGGAGGTGGCCAACGATGCAGTACGAGATTGCGATGGCGGGGACCAGGTACCTGTTCACACTGGGACTGAACACCTGCGTTTTGTAGTTGTTAGAACTCCCCTTTAAGCCATCGCACCTCCCCAGCCCCAACCCTCGCTCACCTGAAAGCAGACGTAACACATCATGGTGGAGATCAGCTGATGGATCCACTGGACCCCTAGCACAAACTGCAGCAAAAAGGCGCCCAATAAGAAGGAGAATAGATGTTTCGGGGCGCCAACGGGCACGGCCGACATGATCCCGCCGAGCGGGTAGCATAAAAAGAGACCGAGCACCTGCACGTGGTTGAGGAGGGGGAAAGGATTAGAGGATTCACCCACATCACAACAACTAACAACACAGCCTTCGACGAACCAGCTCCCAAAAGCGCACCCCCCCGTTTCCCCAACTCCCCGCCCACAAATTCCCAATCCCCGACCAAGCTCACCATGGCAACTGTCTCAGAGTCCATCCCGACCGAATCTGCCACAATCGACACCTTGCTTTTCAAAGCTTCTGGAACAAGAACTAGCGTGGGCTCCACGTACACGCGGAGCGAGTACGCAGCAGCGATTAAGCTGTCAACGTGGGGGTAAACGGTGTCGGTAAGCGACTCCATGGTCTTCGCAAACGGCACGCTCGCAACAAATAATCATTGCTCTGCAAACAAGCTCCGACAACAACCGCCTGTTCTTCAAACCCGCTATTGACAACAATAAAAAGACGCCCCCTCCGACTCTACCCAAAGGCCCTGCCCCAACAACCCAACACCTCCACACACCCGCCCCCAGCCCACCCACAATCCCCACTCAGCTTCGCACACAACAGCTTCTTCTCCCCCATGGCCAGCCCAGGCAAAACGGACTCGGTCGCCCGCCAGCTGCGCCTGCAGAAGGTTCGGGAGAGTAGCATAGGCAGCACAGCGCTCCTGGAGAAGAAGCACAGGCAGGTTTATGAGCTGCAGGGAATTAAGACCTTGGAGAAGATGAAGGTGAGCTCCGCCCCGCCTCCCCCCATACATCCCTCCGTCAACAATTCTAACACTCCGGCGTTCATCACTTTCAGATCGACGACAAGGACAAGCTGGCTGCCCTGAAGAAATCGCGCGAGTCCTCGTCTTCGCCGGCGAAGAGCACCACGGAACAGAACCCTGCTACTTCCTCTTCACCCACGTCCCCAGTCTCCTCGTACCTCCCAACAATAAAACCCGACTCGGACGACGTCATCGGCATAGATAAGCCGATGGAGGACGTAATTTGGAAGCAGAGGACGCAGAGCGCCAAGATTGACAACCGGCCGGCGAGCAGAGAGGTCCTCCAACCGGAGCTATCAAAGTACCACTCTCGCCTGTCCAAGAAACGCCGCGAGGAGCTCAAGGACCGGATATCGGACAAGGTGAACCTCATCGGCTCGAAGATCAAGACGTCCGTGCTCGAGGAGAAGAAATACATGGACTCGAAGCAGATCTTCCACCCCAACGCCAACGCCCAGCGCGCCCACAGTAACCTGCTGGTGAAGCTGCAGCGAACCTTGAACCCGCACATCATGGAGGAGATCGTGCTGAAGGAGATGATCAGGGACGACAAGCGCAATCTCACCTCAGAGGAAATAGACCAGCTAGAAAACAAGTTCGGTAAAATGTTCCAGGGCACCGCGTTTGGGAACATCCTGCACGTGCATCGGAAGGACGACGAGATAGATCCGGAGACTGAACTGAGCACCAAGATGAAGGTCAAGCCCGTCCTCGGAAATGGACCATTGGATACCAGCGTCACGAGGAACTCGGAAGAGCTTAAGGACCAGGGCATTCTGGACTACGAGGCCTTCAAGACCATGTCGAGCCGCCCCAGTACCCGCGGCGCCTTGGCGGAGGATGAGGACGAAGCCTTCAGCGATGGCTTCCGGAATTTCAGGCACATTGAATCGCTGGCGTCGAAATCCAAGGCGAGGAACAACAAGAACCAAGACACAGAACCCCTAGCGTTCAACAACTACGGAATCTACTCCGGCGTACTGACGAAGGCCGAGGCGCCCGACAAGAGCGGGCTAGGAGAGGTGAGGCGCCAAACGCTTTAGTGTCGCAACGTCGCCTCTCATATAAATATCTAACTCAACATGTCGTGTCGTGTTGTCGTTTGCAGAGCGTGAAGAATAGAGTATGGCACGACAGCGAGAGAAGCGGCCGCAGGGCGAACTACGCTGAACGACACAGCCCGGTCAAGGGTTTCACGAGCTCCTTCGATAACAAGAATCGCGTGAGCTTGGAGGAGCAGAGCATCGAGAGACATCTAGGCGTCACGGGGGGGGGTTAGGTGGGGGGCGAAGAGGACGCCAGACGGACTGTCGTCAAGGAAACCGCCACCACGCAGCGATTCGGAGAGGGCGCGAAAAGCCCCAAGCGCGAGGAAAGCAAGTCAGCGACACCAACGAGCAGCAGCAAGCGGTCGAGGGCTTCACAGATCAAGAGGAGCCGGAGGCAGTCCACGGAAGAGTCCGGGACGGTGATGAAGGAAGCCGAGCGGCTGCAGACGAGGTTGGAGGTCGCGTGGACGAAGCTCGAAACGCCCATGATCAAGAAGCTGCAGTACCTCGAGAAGTACGCCCACAACAACTTCAGCGCGAAACTTCCGGCATCGGTTCAATTGTGGGAGAAGGCGTCACTGATCGTTCCCCTTCGCGAGAGGGTCGTCAAAATATTGAAGGAGATGAAAGCCGGAGGCCGAGTCCCTCCGAAGGACATCAAGCAAAACCTCGTGGGCCTGGAAGCGTCGGGGTGCCAGGTCGACCCTCCGCCAATCTACTACTTCGAACAGAGGCTCGACACAGGCGACGTCAACGACGAAGAGCTCTTGACCGTCTTTGAGACATTCGACGACAGGGGCAACTCCGAGAAGGACAAGTACATGATAGATACGAAGGCGTGGCTCACGGAAATATTGAGAAACATTGACGAGTACGTGTACAAGCTAGGAGACGACCTGCAAGACGAAGTAGGAGAGGTCGTCATGTACAAGGGCAACCCGTACGCCATAGAAAAGTTGTAAATAAATAAAAATTGCCTGCGCTTTTGCAATATCGAAATGCGTTTGTTTAAAATGTTGTGTGTCGGAGTACAAGTGGAAGATGTTATGTTTGTTGGGAGCAGAGGTGGGCGACTACTGCGTCTGTGTCCATTTCGTCAATATTGGAGGGGACTAGCGTGGAGCAGCGGAGAAAGACACCGTAACCAAGCGTTTGAAGCGAGTCCGGGATCGTCGTCGATTTTAGTTCTGAACAAAAGCAGAAGGCATCATCGCCTAATTGTTGAAGGTTTGTGTGGAGGAGATCGATAGTTTCTAGACTGGAGCAGCAATCTCTTACCAATCATTTCCCATGCGTTTGACTGTAGTGTTATATAAATCAAACAGTCACTGGTTCGATTCCGGTTGTCGAGAATGACTTTTTTTTTGCTTGTGGGTACAACAAGTGAGGGGCCGTCGTGTGTGCTGTTTTTTTGGTAAAATAACGAAAGCAAAGGTCAAATTGACCTTTTCTTTTTTCAATCTCAAATAAACGATTAAACAAATAAACGATTCCTATTACTTTACACTCACTACACTTGCACCCCGCCCCTCTCCGCTGCCATGCTCACTGCCTTTGCGATCAAGGGCACCGGCAGCGGCGGATCAAAATCGTCACCTTTCAAAAGCTCGAACACACAATGACCTCCTCCCCCGCCCTTTATCTATAACGTACAGGAAACTCCCTGCGAACTTCGCATGCCGTTTTATGCTAGTCATGTACGCCAGTGCGCTTTCCACGTCCTCTTCAATCTTAAACCTAACCCTCGCCTGATCGATCAGGCCGTCCCCTCTCCCGCTCCTCCAGTCCGCGAAGGCCCTCGTCTCGTCTAGCCACTCCTTTGCTTTCTTCTCCCCTCCCCCCCCCAACCCCAACCCCCCACAAAAAAATTAAAATTAAAAAAACCCTCCATTCTTTACTTTTACAACAGTCTAATCAAAATTAATATACACCCGCTCCGCTCCACTCCACTCCACCCCACCCCACCCCACTCCACTCCACTCCACCCCCCCCACCCACACTCTAATCCTCCCACTTTGTCTCTCCCGTCTCGGCATTATACCAGTATGCAACCCCTGTCCCTGGGTCAATGTGGCTGACCCACTTGGCCGCTTCCGTCGCTCCTCCTCCCCCTGCTCCCCCTCCTCCCCCTCCCCCCTTGTTCGGATCCTCCCACACACTCTCCTCCGTTTCCGGGTTAAACCAGTAGCTCTTCCCCGTGCCCTCATCCTGAAACTCCTGCCACATGATCTTCTTTCCCCCACCTCCCCCCCCCAAATCCTGCCATTTCAGCGTTATCCGTGTCATAATCCGTGACCTCTCCTCCGCTTTTCCCCGCCCCATCCTCCTCAATAATAACCACCCCCCTCCCTCCCTCCGGCCTCTCCCACTGTGCCTGATTCGTCGCCTCGTTCATATAGTAGTATCCCTTTGCCTCCTCATCCCAAAGTTTCTTCCACTCCACCCTCTTACTAGGAGTAATAGCCCTCTTACTATTCATCTCCGCTACCTCCTTCGGGTTGCTCGACACCATCGCACTACTATTACTTCCTAAAATTCTTTCCCTCTCCTCAAGCTCCCTTCTCTGTTTAGCCATAGCCTCCCTCTCCCTGCTAACCATCAACTCCTGTTGAGCGGTCATGGCCTGACCTTGTGCGTGTAAAGCCATCATCTTCTGGCTCTCAGCTCCCCTCTCGCGATCCTGCGACGACGCGTAGCGACGAGCGTGAAAGTTGGCGAAATTTTATTAGAAATGCGTGGCGATGATAGTTATGTTGCTGCTGCGTTTGAAGCTACTAACGCAGCCGAATAACGAACGGAATCAACGCATTCGTAGCTCGTCGCTTCGCTCCTCGCAGTGCCTCACTCACCTCAAGCCTCTTTTCCCAATTCTCCAGCTGCGTGATTCTCGCGTTGAACTTCATCTCCATCTCCTTGATCTTCCTATCGGCCTCCTGCGCAGCCCTCCTAGCGGCCTCCTCGCTGGCCGTCTTCGCCTTCTTCATTTCCTCATCTAACGTTTTCTTATCCGCGATATCGAAGTCCTCTCCGAAAACCAGATCGAACTCCCTCTTCGCGATCGCAAAGTCCTGCTTGGCCTTTTCCTTCTCGATCTTCCTCCTCTCAGCGTAGTTCTTTGCCGCCTTCGCATTCTCGTTCTTGACGAACTCTGCGGCCTGGGCCTCCATCCGAGCCTCCATGTCGTCTCCAAAGTGATCCATGGGTCCACTATACTTCTCCAATCTATGAATACTCCCCGGTCTAATAAAAGTTCCAAGAGGAGGTCCATCCGCAGGAGGCACGTACTTAATATCCTCACTGTGCAGTCTCATCAACGCAATCTCCTTCTTAGCTTCTAAGACTTGACGAGCCTTTCGGATACGCCAGCAGGCTTGGATCTTCAATGCAGCCTCGTTCATTGCCATCTCTTCTTCCATTGCTGCAATTCTCTGAGCTTGGGCTTGTTCAAACCTAAAACGAGCGGAGAGCGAAGCGAGACGTGTTAGGATTGTGTAGCGACGAAACGACCTTCCGCTCCTCAACTACTTGAGCCTAAGGCTACATTGCTCCGCCTCATTGTTACTCCCGTAATCCTCCCATTCCCAGCTCGTCGCTTCGCTCCTCGCTCCCACGCTCTCACCTCCTCTTGTCCGCGTCCACTGCCAAATCACCAGCCATACCGTGCCTAATGGCCTCCCTCCTGGCCTCCTGACTCTGCTCCATCAATTCTCCCGCCTTGCCCTCCAACTCCCTGATCTCCTTCATCTTCTTCTCCCTGGCCTCCCCCTCCAAACGTCCCAGGCTCTTCTTCTCCCTCATGATTCGAAGCTGCATGGTCTCCGCCTTTTTCTTGATCATCTCGGCCTCCTTCAGCATGGCCTTCTTTTTCTCCTGTACCTTTTTCCTGTGGCGAGCGTGTTAGTGGTGGAGATAGCGAAATCGAGGAGGGAACTGCGTTATTCAACTCTTCGCTTCGCTCCTCGCTGTCGTTGTTCGCTCCTCCCCTCCTTCCAACTTCTCACCTCGCCAACCTTGTCCTGTAGCACCCCTGGATCTTTACTGCGGCCTTGTTCATTTCAATCAACTCAATAGCCTCCTTCTTCCTCTTCTCCTCTTCCATCTGCATCCTCATCTTTAACTCCAGTGCCTCCCTCTGTGCCCTCTCGGCCTCCTCCTTCTCCTGCTCCTCCTTCAGTTTCTTCATCAACGCCATTTTTTCCTTCCTCTGCACCCTCGCTTTCTGCCTCGCCCTCCTCTTCCTCCAGGCGTTCTGGATCTTCAAGGCCGCGTGCTCCTTCTCGTTCTCGTCCTGCTCGGCCTCCAGCGCCTGCTCCACCGCCAATGCGTCCTTGTGCTCCTTGTCCAACAACTCTAGATCCTTCTTGTTCGCCTCCGCCTGCATGCTGGCGCTCAATTCCATGGCCTGGATCTCGGCCTGCATCTCCCGCTTCATCTTTTCGATCTCTGCGACGAGCATTAACGAGGTGTGGAGCGAAGCGACGAATTAGTTTAGAATGTTCTTAATGCGAGGAGTGAGAGCGACACATCTTCGTCGCTTCGCTCCTCGCTGGGCTTCGCCCTCGCAGTTCCTCACCGGCAGCCCCCAAATCTCCAGCCGCCTCCAATTCCGCGAGCATCCTCTTCATCTCGGCCTTCTTCTTCCTGACCTTGATCTTGGCGGTCACTACGCGCATGAAGTTGGCGATCCTCTGCGCCGCAGCGTTCTGCTCCGCCAAGACCCTCTTGGCCTCCGCTTCCGCCTCCAACACAGCTAATTCGTTCTTCCTCTTTTCCAACTTCAATCTGGCCCTCCTGCCCCTGAAGACAACCTGGATCTTGGTCGCCGCGGCGTGCATCTCCTGCAGTTCCATCTCCTTCATCTGCCTCTCCCTCTCGGCCTCCTTCGCCGCCTTCTCCTCGGCCTCCTTCATCCATCTAATCTTCCTCGCGTGCGCCTTCTTGTTGAACTGTGATGAGCGTAGCGAGGAGCGGCGAGCGAAGCGAGCGTGTTAGTGGTTGAGATCATGGGCAGACTGGCCCGAGTGAACTTGCAATCGCGGTTTCGGCTTCAACTTATGCTAGTGGAGCTCAAGGTGAACTTGCAATCGCGGCTCCGGCTTAAATCCATAGGCAGGCTGCTCCGGATTAAGCTCATGGGCAGGCTCGGGTGAATTTGCAATCGCGGCTCCGGCTCAAAATTAATTGAGGTGGAGGGCACGGCTTAAGCTTGCAATCGCGGCTCCGACAGCGAAACTCGTCGCTTCGCTCCTCGCTGTTGTCGTTCGCTCCTCACAAAACTTTGCCCCTCCTCCTGCCTCACCTTCATCAAGAACCTGTACGTCCTGAAGCTCCTCTGGATGCTCTTGGCCGCCTTGTGCTGGTTCCTCAACTTTCTCTTCTTGGCCACCTGCTTCCTCGCGCCAAATTGGCGCGCCTGCGACGAGCGTAGCGACGAGCATTGACGTGTTAGAATTGAGTGACATAGACAGTGCGTTCTCTACTTCACTCGTAGCTTTGCCTCGCTCCTCATGGAGCCTCACTACGGCCGTAATCCTCCCATTCCCAGCTCGTCGCTTCGCTCCTCGCTGTGGTGCCTTACCTTGCCCTGCATGACCCTCGCGGCCTTGTCCTGCTCCTCCAGCTCCATCCTTAAACTTTCATCATGCTGGGCCTGCCAGCGCTTCTTCTTCTCCTCCTCCATCAATCTCTTGTTCTCCCTTTTATTCCCCACGGTCTTCTTGGCCTGAAAACCCCTGAAGCGGGTCTGCAATTTCGCGGCCGCCTCGTCCATCTCCTCTTTGTCCTTCTTGGCTTGCCTCCTCCTCGCCACCTTCTTCTTGGCGTTCCACTGCCTCGCTTTCCCCTGCAAGACCCTGGCCGCGCTGTCCCTTTCCGTGGCCTCCTTCATCCACCTCAGCTTCCTCTCGTGCGCCTTCTTGTTGAACTGTGACGAGCGTAGCGAGCGTGTAAGTGGTGGAGATAGCGAAAACGAGGAGAATGAGTCCGCCAGCTCAACTCGTCGCTTCGCTCCTCGCTGGGCTTCGTCCTCGCTGTCGTCATTCGCTCCTTACAAAACTTCGCCCCTCCTCCTGCCTCACCTTCATCAAGAACCTGTACGTCCTAAACGCCCTCTGGATGCTCTTGCAGCTCTTATTTTTCAAGTTCAGTAGCTGCATCTTCCCGCCGGCCGTCTTCTTGGCCAAGTAGCACCTCCAGCAGCCCTGAATACTGATCGCGGAGTCTTTCTCCAGCTTTTTCATGGCGTAGACGAGCTGTCCTTGCATGCCGCGGTACTTCCTCTGAATGACGCTCGCGGCGTCGTTCCTTCTCTTCTCCTCCCTCTTCTTCTCGTAGGCCTTCCTGCCCTCAAAGCCTCTGAACCTGTGACGAGCGTAGTGACGAGCATTGACGTGTTAGATTACGTAGCTGTGATAGGAGCTGAGGCCGGCTGCTAGCAGCTAGTAGCAGCTACTTGCAGCTACTTGCAGCTACTTGCAGCTACTTGCAGCTACTTGCAGCTCGTCGCTTCGCTCCTCGCTGGGCTTCGTCCTCCCACCACCTCACCTCCTCTGCAACAAACTCGCGCTGTTGTTCATTTCCTTCTCCTCCCTCCTCTTGCCCACGGAGTCCTTCGCCTTCTTGCCTCTCCACTTGTTCTGGATGCATAAAGCCCCCTTCTGCTCCCTCTTGCCCTGACAAACCAGCATGGCGCCCTTGATCTCGGTGTACCCTCTGTACTTGTTCTGCAGCAGCCTCGCCGCGTTGTGTCTCCTCCTCTCCTCCCGCAGGCCGTCAGTGATCCTAGCGGCCTTGCGGCATTTGAAGCGGTTCTGGATCTTGCACGCAGACGCGTCCCTCAGCACTTCGTGTGCGAACCTACGAGAAAAAAAGATAGAGTTAGAACCGCCCTTCTTCCCCCCCCCCTCTTCCCCACC
>BLQM01000007.1:58303-73172 GCA_012489335.1 Triparma laevis f. inornata
TAAAGTGTCGAGGGGGTGGCAGAGGAGGCGGGAGAGGAGGCCGGAGGAGAGGGAGGAGAGGAGGGAGATTTGGGAATCGGAGAAGGAGGTCATTTTGTGTAGGGTGGGGAATTGGATTAGGGTGGACGGGGTAAGGTGGGAGGGACGTGGGAGGGGGACGGAGGGAGCGCCGCGTTCCCTCAAAAATTGATCGTCTAAATATTTATATACTACGGCAGTAGAAGACGGAAGAGGTCGGTATTTTAGAACTTCAGAACTATGCGGGTCTGAAACTTATATAATTTAACTCGAATTTGACGTTATTGGAGTTCGAAATCAGCATCAAAACAATCTCCTGGCTTCCCTCAATCTGACCTTAGTGTACCTCAGTCTCCTCCCCCCGCGTAATCACAACTTCAACCTTCAAACTATCCCCCACTCTCCCATATCTCCCCACGATCCCCCCCTAACTATGTTCTCCCCGCCCCCTCCCCAACAACAACATCTCCATAATCGGTCACGTCGACGCAGGCAAAACCACCCTCTCCCACCTCCTCTCCACAACCGCCAGCACAGCTAGCTTCGACAGAGCGCCGGAGAGCCAGAGTAGGGGAATGACTTTGGGTGAGATAGAGGGGGGGGGGTGTTATTGGGACGAAGAACGTTTTTTCGATGATCGTGCTTCTTCTTCATCGCTCCGATCATTGCTCCTCGCTCCCCTTCTTAATTCTAACAAGCATGCCGCTCGCCCCCCCTCCACTCACAGACCTCGGCTTCTCCTCCTTCACTCACTCCGACCCCTCTTCCAACCTCCCTCCCCGTCAATTCACAATTGTCGACTGCCCCGGTCACACCTCCCTAATCCGTCAAGTAATGTCTGCCTCCACCATAGTCGACTCCGTGATCCTTGTTGTCTCAGCCGTCTCCTCCGTCCAGCTCCAAACCGTGGAGTGCTGCGTGATAGGAGATGCAGTGCTTGAGAAAAGAAAAGAGCAATCGATTGAAGATCGAGGATCAGGTGAGCGTAAAGTTGGCTTTTGCGCTTTTAATGAGGCGCTTTTAATGAGGCTGCATCAATAGCTCCAGTCGAGGTACTCCTCAACGTTTCTCGTCTAACACGGCTCGCTTCGCTCGTCGCAGGAGTAATCGTAATCACGAAAGTCGATCTAATAGAAGGTGGAATAACCGGCTCAAAATAC
Organism: Triparma laevis f. inornata; assembly: GCA_012489335.1. Classification (NCBI taxonomy): domain Eukaryota; class Bolidophyceae; order Parmales; family Triparmaceae; genus Triparma; species Triparma laevis. The sequence goes on from BLQM01000007.1 coordinate 59,482, forward strand.
AAAAGCGTCGTCTCCGACATAAAAAATCTAACCCTCCACACGAACTTCGAATCCTGCCCCATCCTCCCCTGCCAAGTCTCTCCCTCCCTCTCTTCCACCTCCTGGCGTACCGCAATCCTAACCTCAATCTCTCAATCAATCGGCAACCCCATCCGCACCCTCTCACCCACTGAAAACTTCTACTTCCAAATAGACCACTGCTTCACCGTTAAAGGTCAAGGAACTATCTTAACCGGTACAGTTTTAACCGGTTCAATAAAAGTAAACGATTTAATAGAATTGCCGAGTTTAGGTAAAGTCGTAAAAGTAAAAGGTATACAATCATTCCAAACCTCAGTCGAGTTTATTAAAAAAGGTGATAGAGCGGGGATATGTGTTGCGGGGTTGGATGCGAAGAATTTGGAGAGGACGGTTGCTGTTACTCCGAAGAGTTTGAAGAGTTTGAAGGCGGGGATATTTCAAATTAAGAGGGTTAGAATGTTCGAGAAGGTATTAAAATCAGGTGGAAAATTTCATATGAGTCTTGGTAATGAAACTGTTATGGGCGTATGTACATTTTTCGGTTCTCACGAAATTCACAACGGAGAATTAAACGAAAAAGATTTACTAGATAAAGATTACCTAACACAATCAATGTACATCGACGATTACGACACTCGCGACGATGATTCGATTGATCCTATGAGATACAAGACTACGAAAATTGAGGAGCAGTATTGTTATATTAGGTTTGAGAGGAGCGTGTGGGCGCCGGAGGGGTGTCAGGTTATTGGGAGTAGGTGAGAAACCTGCGAGGAGCGAAGCAACGATGCGAGAACGAACGCGACGACGACAACGAACGTGATGTCTCTGTTCGAAATTCTGCGTGAGCCAGTAACTCCAGTCTCAACATCGACGCTGCTCTCGTTGCTACTCAATTCTAACTCGCCAACACCAATCCTCATGCGACTCGCTTCGCTCGTCCCAGGTTGGATAGTGATTTTGAATGTAGGTTGGCGTTTACGGGTCAGATTTTGGTGGAGGGGGAGGTTGAGGAGAGGTGAGCGACGAGCGTTTTACGAAAGTTCAGCGCGGGCTTGGGAGTGTAGGGGGCGTTGTGGTCTTGGTCCATAATGTTGGGGTCTACGTCGTCCTTCATCGTCTGCTGCTTCATCGTCTGCTGCTTCATCGTCTGCTGCTTCACGGCCTGTGCTTCTTTATTCTAACATCGTCGTCGCTTCTCTCCTCTCCTTAGACTCCGATTCTACACGGAAAAAGAAAAAACATGCTACTGCTCCAAACTCGACACCAAATACATCCGCTCCTCCGACTCTGCACAGCTCTACTTCTCCGTAATCTGCCGCGACCTCTTCGGGAAAGGCGCCCAAATGAACTCCTTCAAAGGTTTAAAAGTTACGACGATAAACGGAGAAATTGGAAGTATCACTGAGGCTTTCGGAACTGAGGGGAAGTTTAGAGTGGAGTTTCCGAAGGGGTTGGATGTTGAACCGACGGTTGGAGAGGAGATGTTCTTGAAATTCAGAAAGGTTCGAGGTGATAAAACCAACAAAATGTGGCAAGATCACATCATATTACCCGAGAAAGTAAACAGAAAAATAATCGTCTCAGAATCTGACCTCGTCATCGTCGCTCCTCACCTCCCCAAACCTCCTGAAAAGAAGAAACCCCTTAAACCATTTCCTCACATTGAAGAATCTAAAACAGATAAACTAACAGGAAAAGTAGATAAAATAAAAGAAAATAACATCTACATTGTATCAGGATTATTCCTCCCAGAAACAGACGTAAAACTACACATTGGGGATTCCGTGATTGTGAAGGGGAAAGATTTGTCGGGACAGATTATCGCAGCGTTTGGGAAAGCGGGGAAATGCAAAGTTGAGATTTCTGGTGATGTTGGTTTAGGGGATAAAATCGAAACGGTTTGAAAAATGAATTCAATGTTTTTTTACCATTACAATCATTGCGGTAGGCGGTACGCGTCGCAGGTCGATTCTGTCGTAGCCGTCGAAGCAGGCGGACGAGCTGGTCTTGGAGTCGAAGACTCCCTTGTTGGTGAGCTCGGTCAAGGTGTGGACCTCGTTGGCGGCGGTGGAGACAGAGACCCAGTCGTTGCCGATGGGGCAGTTGCGGGGCACTGCAAGTCGTGTCCGACCCAGGTGGCGTCGCCCGTTGGGGCGGGTGTAGCAGTTGCACGAGTCATTGGTGAACACAGCGTTCCGTGTCCGCTGCAAACGTTGGGGCAGTAGAAGGCGAACGTGGGTGATCATGGCGAGGGCGAGAATGACCTTGTCGAACATGTTTGACTTTTATTTTTTTTACTAGTAGATTTGCTTATAAAAAGTGTTAAAGTTAATTATATTAAGTGTAAAATTCGTCATGTGCATCTCCCCATCGTCCTCGCTAATAAATTCTTTCCATCGTCGTGAGTAGGTTATTTCACCATGAGACCTTTTTCAGCGATTGAAGCTAACCTAGGCGCAGCCGGGACTTTCCCAACGCACGGTTTTATGCGGGAACCACCTACGGACAACGTGCAGGATCCGCAATCTCCTCTGCGAGTTTTTATAGGGGGGGGGGTTAAAAAGGTTTTTGACGTGGAGGCGTGGAAAGTCAACGGGGATGGCACACACGGACTGGCACATTGTCGAGCAAGTAGACTCTTCGCCCCGGTGTGCCCGCACGACGGCCCCCCAGACGGCCCCCCACTTCCACCACGGGTACCACTGTTGCGCTCCCCGTGTTGACCGTGTTGATGCGGGGCACAGCGCACACGACGGTGGTGCGTGAACGAAAGCACTCATTTCTGAGAACTGATCGAGGGCAGAGCCGATCCGACACGCGAGCTGGCGAGAAGTTCTACCCTAAAACCCATCACCCCGTAACCCAAACTCCTCCTCTTTCTGCGATCGTCTTCTTCCCAACATTTCTCTCGCACACTTACTTTTTACAACTATATTTAGGCTTGATTCCCAATTTAGAGCAGGCTGCTTTGAGAGGACTTCCCTCTGCGACCATGACGGCTTTGCCGGCTGAATTTGTTAGTTTTACTTGAGCGTTCAAGGATATTGAGGGGCGGAAAGTGGAAGGAAGGTGGAAGGCAGTGGCAAGAGATAGGATGGCGAGAAAGACTAGTGAGCGGAGCATGGTGAAAATTGTAATCTGGTGTTTTTCTAAGCCTTTCCAGAATTTCAACATAATTAACTAGACTGCCCTTATGAAACCACTTTACTCACCTTCCACGCACTCCGCCGCAACCAATTAAAGCGTCAATCCATCTAATCGAACCCAGCCCCGAACCCAGCTCTCCCCCCCCCGTTTCCCAGTAGCCCGTAGCCCTTAGTTTTCCTTCAGCATCCTCTCCAACTTTCCCTTCCCCCAACCCCCCCTCCTTCTCCTCCCATGTCCTCCGATCCCACCCCCGCCTGCCCCACTTCCCACACCTTCTCCCAGCCCCTCTTCATACTCCTCACAACCTTCCTTCTAATCCTCATCCTCTCAACAATCTACTTCCTCCTCCAAATAACTCAGAAGCTCCTAAAAATCCGCTCTGACCCTCGTAATAAACTGGTAACAAAGGAGCAGTCGAAGCAGAAGAATACATTTGATAGAGGAGTTGGTAGTGAGAGGACAGATGTTGAATTTGGTTCAAGGTACGTAATCCAATAATAATCAAAGCAGGGAGATGCAGCGCCCGGCGGGCACTGGCGCGTTGCATTTCATCGCCTTATGCACTTTCCTCAAACGTTCGTTTCAAACGTTCGTTACTTCCCCCCCCTCCACCTAACACCCCTTCTCCTCTCTACACAGAGAACTCGTCGAACTAAAAGAACGTGCATTCAACCAAGTCCCCGCCCGTCGTTTATCGATTTCCTTCTCCTTCCGTAAACAGGCAGACGAGAAGGAGTACGAGTGGGAGATTCATTGGAAGGAGATACATTTGGAGGAGAAGGTGGGGGAGGGGAGTTTTGGGGAGGTTTTTAGGGGGAGCTGGTTGGGGACGACGGTTGCTGTTAAGACTATGAGGTGAGGGCCCTAACAGGGACCCTAACAGGGAAACGTGTTTGAAGGAATTGAATAAACGAAAAGCGAATATCTAACAACCCTCCCCCAACCCCACCCCACCCCCTCTCCCCCCTCGGCTCGCTTCACTTGTCGCCTAAAACAGAAACGCCTCCTCAAACGCTCTAAAAATGGACAAATTCCTCGGCGAAATCGCCCTAACCTCCACCCTCCACCACCCCAACATTGTCCTCTTCTACGGCGCCTGCGTCGAAGTCCCCAACGTCTGCCTCGTAATGGAATACCTCGCGATAAACCTCTACGATCTCCTCCACACACGAGCTAAATCTCAGATTCATTTTTTCGTGCTTCATAGGTTCGCGTGTGATGTGGCTAGGGGGATGAAGTATTTGCATAGGAGGGCGAAGGTTATTCAGAGGGATTTGAAGAGTAGGAATATTATGGTTGATAATAATTTTAATGCCAAGATTTGTGATTTCGGGTTGAGCAGGTGAGAGAGAACGGGAGAGCAGAATCGATTTACCAACGTTTTACCATCGAACCCACCCCCCCTAACACCCACCCCTCTCCATACCACAGATACATGAAACTCGACCAAACAATGACCTTCTGCGGTACTCCCTACTGGACGGCCCCTGAAATAATCCGTCAAGAAGCCTACACCGAAAAAGCCGACGTCTACTCCTACGGCATCGTCCTCTGGGAGCTGATCACAGCTCAGGAACCTTATTCGGGGATGGAGAGTATGGAGGTTGCGTATGCGGCGGCGGAGAGGGGGTTGAGGCCGACAATTCCGACGGTTTGTCCGGAGGGGTATGCAGAGTTGATGCAGAGGTGTTGGTCGGATGATCCTGCTGATAGGCCAGGTGAGATGCGCGTAATACACAGCGAGGAGCGAAGCGACGAGTATTGCGTCATGTATTAATGAACGAACATTTTAAACTAGCGAGGAGCGGAGCCAGGAGATTACGAGTTTCGTGGATTGTCGCTCGAAATAGAACTAATCGCATGTCGTTCCGAGATTACGAAGGCGCTATACAACTCGTCGCTACGCTCCTCGTATTAACGAATGAACATTCTCACTCACATTCTAAACTAACTCGTCGCTTCGCTCGTTCGCCAGATTTTACGGAGGTCCTTGAGATATTATTCGTGATGAAAAAATCTTTCGAGAATCTAATGACTCCAGCCATGATGGCGACGCATAGAAGAAAAAGCATTCAGGATTTGGGGGTGCAGTATCAGTAACAATAATTCGGTTAAAAAATAATTAAGGAAAAAACTCTTCTCTAATGTAAATGTTGGAGGATATGGTTTTTTAGTTTGTTTTAAGTTTCGGGTAACCGGCAAGTAGCTGCGCTAACCTTTTGTCGTTTCCGCTAGCCTCGAGACAAGTCTTGAGATTTCTGGCGCAATTTATCGTGCTCTCGTTATCTTTCCCAAGCTGCGCCTCTTTTCCCTCAAGCGCTCTCTCGTAAAGTTCCTCGGCTTTGCCATAGTCCTTCAAGTTGTCGTAAATAATCGCAATATTCATCACGGCGCTGAGTGTAATCGGATGAGTCTTCCCCAACACATTCTCGCTCTCCTCTAAAGCTCTCTCGTAATACTCCGACGCCTTCTCTTAATTTTCCATAGTATCATAAACTGTTCCCAAATTATTCAATGCCGCCAACGTGTGCTTGTGGTCTTCCCCTAGCATCTTCGTCCTCCCCGCCAAACACCTCTCGTGAACTTTAGTCGCCTCCTCGTGCTCTCCATTCCGACTCAACGTAATACCAAGTGAGCTGAGCGTTTCCAAAGTTACAACATTCTCCTCTCACAACGCACTCTCCATCCTATTCAACAAATCTCTTAACCTCTCAATAAATGCCTCGTCACTATGATCACTTGCAGTACTCATAAGCAAAGCCTTCGTCGTTGGGAGCGCCTTCTCACCGGCATCGCCAACTCCAAAACCTCAAAAATCCTCCTCCACGACACCACCAAAAGCGACTATCCATCCCCTCCCCCAACAATCTCCAAAACGTCAAAAATTTCCATCCATCTCAAGTACGGCTCCTCGTTCCCGTTGAACTGCTTCTGGAAGTACTCGTTGAAGCTTTCCTCACTCGCAAGCTGCTTCAAATTCTTATACGATGTCGGCCGCAGCCCGCGCTCGCCAAGGCTCTCGCGGCCGCTGGTTTGGACGGAGATTGACTAGAATTCTTTTTTGGTGCGTCTGGTGTGTTTTGAGGGGGTTGAGGGGGGATTGGTGGGGGAGGAAAGTAGATGGAAAGAGTAACAGACTTCGGGGTTGCGTGTGGGACGGTAAAATCGACGAAACTAAAATGGAGGGAAGAAAATCTGAGAAAGTAATCGACCGAATTCGAGCCATCCCGTACCCATGTCCCACAAGCGCGTAGCCACGAGGTCTTCCAGTATTTTGAAGGCGCAGGAATTGGGTGGGGAGAGTGGTGGGGAGGACGAGGAGAGCCAGAATCAAGGCCAAGGCCATGGGCCACTCGACGCGGTTTTAGCTCCGACGACGAAGGATGATTTCATGGCCACGGACGACTTCAGGAGGTTGCTGAGGGGTTATGTGGATGTGGCGGAGTTGTTTCACACGTTCCGGCTAGTCAGCAAGCTGTGGCAGCGAATAGCGGAGGAGAAAATTGATGTGGATTTTAGGAGTGGCGTTTTAGCGTGTTTCACAATGGGAGGGATGTGAGTCATGACAAAGCCTATGCTCGAAGGGAGAGGCGTGAGCTCGTTACGCGGGCGGTCTTCCTTCTAAATATCACAAAGGTCAGAGAACGTGCCTGCGAATGGGCCGGCAATCTCGTCGTTGTTGATATCCCCGAGGGCGTTGAGAGCATCGGTATAAATGCCTTCTGGCACTGCCATAGTTTGACTACCGTATCTTTCCCGACGACGTTAAAATCGATTAGCGAACAAGCCTTCAGTAATTGCACCGGTCTAGAAAATGTCGATCTCCTCCACACAAACCTTCAAGAAATAGGTCGACGCGCCTTCCTGCACTGCAAAGAACTAAAATCAGTGACGATCCCGGACTCGCTTCAAACGTATGGCGGCTGGGTCTTCGACGAATGCTACAAGCTATTCCCCTCCAGCATCGACGTTAGCTACGTTAAATATGATGGTATCAGATGATGGTAGCATGGCCACGATCCAACTTCTGAAGTCGTCGCCCACCTCCGCTCCCAACAACAAACCCCATAACGTTCAAAAAAAACTTTGTTTCTGATCAAATTGATTATTTTTTTAACTTCTTCAAATCCCACCCCCGACACCCACCCCCCACCCTAACACACTATCCCTTTCCATTTCCTTCTAGCAATTCTCTCCTCCACTTATGCTGCTGAATTCTGCGGTTCAATATATTCCTTGTTAAGGATGGCATTCATGTGCTTCCAACTATCAGTTTTCAGTACTTGGTCGTGGTTGAGTTCTGCGCCTTTCTTGCCGGTGGAGTCGTACTCTATGGAGACGGTGTCGGTGGATTTGGGGATGTGGAGGTAGTCGGGTTCGACCTGTGAAGAACGAACGAATGCGAACGAATGAGTTAGAACAATTCTTCCCCACCCCCCCTCTTCCCCAGCGCTCGCTACGCTCGCGCTCACCTCCTCAGTAACCATCTCCCCCTTAACAAACGAAACATTAGTCTTCCCCCTAACCAAAACCCCGTCCTCCGGAAGCTTAACCCCATCCTCTTTAATCGGCTTCCCCCCCACCAAACACCCCTTGTACATCAACAAACTATCCCCATTAAAAGCCATCAAATGCTTGTAATTATAGAAGCCGTCGATTTTGTCGAAGCCGGTTTGGATAGGGAACTTGAAGGAGGGGAAATTAGGGGTGGAGAAGGAGAGGCCGTGGTCGACGAAGTTGGAGGCGATTTGGGGGGAGGAGGGGTCGGACGTCCAGTCGCCTTTGGAGTCGACTTTTTTGCCGTGGTACTGGAAGCTGGTGAGGTTGGGCATGAGGGAGTTGATGGTGCTGGTGTAGACGTTGTCGTACTGTGTTGGGGGGGGTGAGAATGAACGTCCCGTCGTAGTTGTTCTTGATGTTGTTGGAGTTGTCCGAAAATCTCACCTCCAACAAATCCATGCCGGCGTCGTCGTCAACCGGATTTCCGTTCTCATCGTGAGCCTGCAACGAAAGGTGAGGAGTTATGAGTTAGAATTGAACACTATCTTTGTGGCGCCTTCCCAAGCCATCAATCACCACACAACTCCACACTCGTCGAGTTCGCTCCTCGCCACCCCCCCCCGCTACCCACCTCAAAAGGAATCCTCGTATCCCCCATAACAAAAACAGCCACACTCCCACTCTCCCTCAAAACCCTCCCCACAACCTCCACATCCCTAACCCCCTCATCCAAACACGCCAAAACAAACCCCGCCCTAGCACAAGCTAACTGCAATACATGCTGTTCGGCTGTGTGGGAGGGAAGCCAGGTTAGGATGGTATCTTTTGGACGGAGACCGAGTTCGAGGAGACCGGAGGAGAGAGCGTCGGAGTACTTTTTTAGTTCGCCGAAGGTCCTGGAGGGGGGGGGTGAGGGGAGGGGGGTTAGAGGGAAGAAGGGACGGTAAGAGGAGGAGCGCGGAGGTGCGATATGGCAGATGGAAGGAGACGATGGGAGACAGTGGACGGACGGTGACGGGAGCTACGAAAGCCTGTGGCGACGGGGTGGTGGCGATGGTTCGGTGGTAGGACGAACGATCGACCGGTCCGTGGAGACGGAATGGTGGAGACTGTCGGCTTCGGCGAGAGGCAGAGGGAGGAGAGGACGACGGACGAAACGTAAGGAGGACAAGAGCGGGGAGGAGCCGATAATGGAGAGGACGGAGGGACGGCCGCAACGAGGGAAGTCTGGGAGGAAGCCTCCTAACTCCGTCCATCGAGGGGCCATCGAAAAAGGGGCAATTGGACTTAGCAAACGATGGTTTGGTCGGATAGTGAATCGCACTATGTCCAGTTTTCTCCTCTCCACCTCCTCCCCCCGCTTCCCCCCCAATTCTCACCATTTCATATTATTCTGCTTGTGATACATGACGGCGTCCTTGTGGGGTAAATTGGCGGCGAGGTCGTTCAAACGATCAACTACGGTCGCCATGGTTCGGGAGGGGGCACCGCGGTGGAGAGCGGATTTGGTGGGGGATTGGAGGACACTAGACGAGGTTAGGGGGGAACGGGAGGGGACGGTTAGACGGTAGAAGAGAGTGCGGGCGGTAGAGGTAGAGGAGAACATGGTTTATTTACGGGGGCCTGAGGGAGCCTCGGAATTAAAAAGGTGAAAAGAGGGGGACCACATCGAGATGCATGAATGCGACCTGCCTGGCTTCATTTCATACGGTGCGTCATTGCTCTGCTGGTTTCTCGAGGGTTTTCTGAAAGTCAACCTTATCCCCATTTACCCTACCCCCTTCTGTCCTAGCGTGCGTTATTCCCACAAACACAGTCTCCCTGATCGACGATATCCTACCCCCCTATCCCCCTTGTCTGAATCAATATTGAGCCAAATCTCCGTTCTTGACGAACATTCACAAACCCGATCGTGATAACAACAATTGTATTCCCCACTGAAACACAACTTACAAGTATTACCGTAATAATAACATCTATAAATCAACCTTCCCCGCCTGAGGCGGACTGTCTCGAGCCCATGTTGCCTGTAGTGCCGCCCTCTACGAATCAACGAATCATCGAAGCTACCAAAACTTTGTTGCATTTTCGTTCAACGACCTAAATGGCCGTAACGCGCACGTGTGCTAAGCCGTCACGTGAACGTAGAGTCCGTCAATGCTCCACTCCCTCATGCACCCTTCTCTAACCCCGCCCCATCCCCCCTCCCCTCCTCAGTGTCCCATCTCCCTCTCCCAACCCTACATACAACCTCCCCCTTACCCCCACCTTCAACCATGAATCTCGATTTCCGCCAATACCAATACAGTGAAGAATCCCGTCAAAATTCCCTCCCCCTCGAACTCTCCAACAACTTCCATCCTCTCCTAAGCGTCGTAAAAGAGACAACAGTTAAAGATGCTGACAAACCTCCCCCTCCTCCTGATAACAAAACTGAAGTTAGACCGAAAGAAGAAACTGATCCTTTATCATCCGATCCTCTTTCTGATCCTCTCTCCGACCCTCTCTCCTCTTTAGCCTTCAACGATCCCCTCTCATCAATGGTCGATCCTCTCTCAAACCCCGGAGGACCTATGGACTCCTCCGACCCCTCCGATCGAGGTCGCACAACATCAATCGAAGACGCGCAGGTTATGGCAGCCCAGAAATTCGAAGATGAACTAGAAACCCCATGGGTAATTAAAAAACAACAAATCCTAAAAACCTACCAAGTAACATCCCTCAAAGTATCAGCTGATTTCATGAAAGACGAGGATAACCGTGAAGAAGGTAAATCTCTAAAAAGCGTGGATAGGACGAAGAAGAGGTTGGATGCTTTGGAGGATAAGGAAGGGGGGGAGGAGATGATGGAGTTAACGCAGAAGGAGTATGTGGAGCAGTTGACGAGATATCATGAGGAGTTGCAGGTAAGTTGTTGTGTTTTTTATTAGTGTTTTTTTTATTAATTAATTATTACCTTCAATTCTAACAATCCTGAAACCTCTCGCAGAGAGCTTGGAAAGCTGGGGAGCGTGTCCTCTCAATAAAAATCGTCATAAAATGCACGAGACTGCTCGCGGACACTAGCGTTGTTCAGTTTTACCCGAGCGTTTTTATTATGGTTACGGAGGTATTGGATACTTTTGGGGAGATTGTTTACGATAGGATTATGGGGAAGGCAGAGGAGGATGAGGAGAGGGATAGGAGGGAGAGGGAGGAAGAGGAAAAGGAGAGGAAGGAGGTGAGAGTTTTTGAGAGGTAGATATCTTTTGAGATGATCACTAACACTACTACTACTACTACGTATCAAAGGGAAAGAAATCGAAGAAGAAGAAGAAGAAGAAGAAGAAATCACACCTCCCCCCCAACTGGACCACCGAAGACATCAACGTCAACGCCAAGGAAACTTGCAGGAACTGGTTCTACAAGATCTCCAGCATCAGGGAGCTCCTCCCCCGAATCTACATGGAGATGTGTTTGCTGAAGTGCTACAGGTTCTTGAGCACTGATGAGTACCCGCAGGTTTTGAGTAGGTTGGCGTCGATGATTAGGGGGGTGGGGGATCCGTTGGTGAGCGTGTTTGCGCAGTGCTACCTTGCGAGGTGCGGGGGGGTGGTGTGCAGGGAGGAGCAGGTGAGACACAACCTTTTATTCCGTGAGCATTAAGAATATTCTAAACTAACCCCCCCCTCACTCCTCGGCTCGTTTCGCTCGCGCCTCCCCCGCCCCCCACAGGGCTACGCCACTACGATGGTGTACGACTACCTGTACGGGTTCAAGGAGTACGAAACTGAGAAGTTCGCCGCCTCCCTGAACCGCATGGGCGTGTCCCTCGAAGAGTACCTGCACCTACAGAGTCCTGCGGTGGAGTGGATTTTCAAGTGCGTGGGTCGGAAGGCTCCCAAGAGCGTCTTCACTACCACCCTCAAGCACTACAGGGACTACAGCAGCAACAGCATGGTCCTGAAGCACATCATCGACTGCTTCGATCCGAAGCACTACGCTCCTAACGCCGCCGCCATGGTCTCTCTGGTCAAGATGGCGAAGCCCAGCAAGGTGGGAATGATTGGCGTCTTCGAGACGATAGCCGAGCGCTTCATCCAATCCCCTCCCCCCGAGGAGCAGCGCATGCTCGTTCTGAACGAGGTGTGGAAGGTCGTCACCAAGTGCGACGATCTCAAGACTTACATTTCCTGCTCGACGGCTTGGCTCGAGGTGGTGCTGCACCACTACAGCAGCTTGGAGCTCAACGTGCTGCTCAGAGACGTCGTCAAGCACTTGGTGGTGGCCGAGCAGGTGAGAAGTTGCGCTTTCCTCGCATGTGCGTCGCTCTCTCTCCTCGCACCAATATACCTTCAAAACTAACTCCCCCCTCCCCCCCTCGCAGGAGGGCCAAGTGGAGGGCATCCAAAAAGACCTCGAGCCTCTGGTCAAGCTGCTCGTTCACCACTGCTACGACTTCAACGGAGTCATCTTGAAGTCCGGGGAGCTCCTCGCGATCCTGGACAAGTTCAAGGAGAGCAGGAAGGCGGAGCACTGCAAGGAGTTGCTGGAGAGTTTCGCCAAGCACAGCGACGAGACCAGCGACCCTGTTCTCATCAACACACTCTTTGAGGTTTCGAGGACGCTGCACGACAGCATTGACAGCCTCAGCCCCGAGGGCGAGCAGGTATGAAGTCGCGAGGAGCGAAGCGACGAGCCGGGAATGTGACAATTACGTTCGTAATGAGTCTCCATGAGGAGCGAAGCGACGAGTTTCGCTATCACCACCGCTAACACACTCGCTTCGCTCGCTGCTCCTCGTACGCTCGTCGCTCACAGAGGCACTGTGCCAGCCTCATCAGCGGCTTCATCGAGAAGATCAATTACGGCAAGGACTTCGAGCGCCAGCTCAACACTTACGTCGAGTGCAGGGCCGGGTTTTGCAACCTCGACGATGTCAAGACGAGGCTGGTGCTTTGCGTGTGCAAGCTCGCCATGCAGACGCTCAACTTGATGAAGGGCAAGCACAACAAAAAGACCGCGGCGTTCGTCAAGGGCTGCCTCGCCTTCAACCACATAACGATCCCCTCCATCGAGGATGCCAAGATTAGACTTGACTTGCTCATCACGTGCGGCCTGGTCGGGTTGAAGAACATGTGCCTGCCCCAGACGGACACCTTCCTCAAGCAGGCCATTGTGATCGTTCCAGAGGTCGCCGGAGGGAACGGGGGCGCGGACATGATCGCTTGGGTTGGCACCTTCTGCGGTCTGCTGGTCGTAGTTCCGGGATCGCCAGACCTCGGCCCCTTTTACCTGATGAACGGCCTCCAAAAGGCCCTTGGAAAGTGGAGCGAGGAGGAGGAGGGCGGCAACGCCGCTGTTAGCAGCATGATGAAGGTAAGAAACTGCGAGGAGCGAAGCGACGGCTCCAAATTCAGCCGCGCTATTAGCTTCAGTGTAAATACCAACGCTCCTATCGTTTCTACGTAATTCTAACCCATCAATGCTCGTCGCTACGCTCGTCGCAGGCCTCGAAGAAATTCGCCAAGAGCAAGTGCTTGCTCTTGATGCTCGGAACCTGCAGCTCGTGGGCGCAGAAGAAGCTTCCCTACGCCATCCCGGGCGTGGACAGCAACGACACTCTCTACGGGGGCAGCGTGGGCTACATGGAAGAGCTCAAACAGCTCTCCGAGGCAATCGTGGGGGAGGTGGTCGCCGACATTGAGGCCATGGAGGGCGAGAGCAGCATGAAAGACGAGCTTGTCCTCGGCCTTCTCGACTGCCTCATTGAGTTCTTCCAGGGCCCTAGCGCCGACAAGATGACCAAGAGCCTCGCGAAGAAGATGATGAAGAGGGAGCAGGAAGCCGGTTTAGATAAGAACAAGCGCTGGTTCATGAAAATTAAGCAGCGCCTGGGGTTGCAAGCTGGCCAGTGAGAGCATTTAGGAAGTTAAACAAGAGAAAAGAGATTTTCGAAAGTAAATATTGTTTCCCCTTCTTAATTCCCTCGCTAGTCATGTCATTTGTCGCCCCCCTCCCCCCCTCTCCCGTTATTCCCT
>BLQM01000007.1:81957-112531 GCA_012489335.1 Triparma laevis f. inornata
GCGAAGCTGCACAACGCGGGGGAGAGGATCCTTCTCTGCGGAGATTTCAACTGCGATCCGTTTGATATTTACAAGTCAAAGGGGGAGGGGGGAGGGAACTTGACTACAAGGCCATCTGCGTCCCGCACATCCAGGTGAGGGTGGTGGGGGGTTGGGGGGTTGGGGGTTGGGGGTTGAGGGGTGGGGGGGACGCAAACTGTTACGCACACAATCTAACCCAAATCGCCCGAACCTTCGTGCAGGAATCGTTCCCCAACATACAAAGCGCGTACCCTCTGGAGAACGCAGCCGAAAACGCCGATGACGCGGACTCTTCGAAGTGGCTTTGGACCACGTGGAAGAAGAGGAGTGCGGGGGGAGTGGGAGAGGTCAAGCACTCCATCGACTACATTTACTACGACAAAAACAACTTCAACTGCACACAGATTCTGCTGCCGCCCGATCCAGAATACGTCATGGAGCACCGGCTGCCATGTTACAAGTACCCCAGTGATCACATTTCGATAGTCGCCGATTTCGACTTCATACGTTAACAAATTAATAATTGTATTGTTGTTTCTAAATTTGCTTGTACGTTTATTTTATTTATCATTTATAGGTTTAGGGGGGGTGCTTGTCTATGCACGGCTTCGCAGACGACGTGTATATGTCGTCGATGATTTGCTTCTGCCAAGATTGCAGCGCCTGGTACCCGTATCCATTCGCCTCCTCGTCTCCCGGGTCGACCACGCGACTGGCCTCGAGTCCGCACAGCGCCTCCGTAACTCTGAGGCCGCAAAACGGAACCAGCTCCTCGCTGTAGCCGCCCTCGTGGAAGAAACAAGACGGAACCTTGACCGAGTCAAGAAGCATCATTGCCATCTGGCCAAAGCACTCGGACGTCAACATCATGTGGCCCAACGGATCAGAGAACGAAGCGTCAAAGCCGCAGGAGACAAGGAGGAGATCGGCATCGAAAGCTTTCAACGCCGGCGAGATTATCGTCTCGAAGGAGTACTTGTAAGCGCCCACGCCGGAACCCGCCGGAAGCGGGATGTTGATAGTGTCGTGAATTCCCTTCCCCTCTCCCCTTTCATCAGTGCACCCAGAGCCCTGGGGATAGAGAGAGTCCTCGTGAATGCTGATGAAGAGGACTTGGTCGTCGTCGTAAAACGCCTGCTGCGTGCCGTTGCCGTGGTGGACGTCGAAATCGACTATCGCAACCCTCTTGTTGTGCTTTTGTTGAGCGTGCTTGGCCGCAATCGCAACGTTGTTGAAGACGCAAAAGCCCATTCCTCGGTCCCTCTCCGCGTGATGGCCAGGCGGCCGACAGAGAACGTACGCGTTGTCGATCTGTGGGGAGGGCGCAAGGAGGGCGTTGACCGCCTCGATTCCTGAACCAGCAGCGAGCTTCGCAATGTTGAACGAGCCACGGCCAAACTGCGCAAAATCACCAGCGTCGCCGCCGGAGGTCATGGACTCCACCAATTTTACGTAAGCCGCGGTGTGAAAGAGGGTCAGCTCCTCGTCACTCGCCTCCCGCCTGCGCACAGTGGTCGTGTCCAGGTATTGGAGCAAGCCGCAAGCGTCGACCAGGTTTTGGAAGCGTCGCTTCGTCTCCGCATTCTCAAAGTGCTTCGTAGCCTGGAAATAGTTGCCGGTCTCAGGATTTAGGTCCGCAGGGTCGCAACCGCACACCGGCGTGCCTGCGTGGTGCCAGAAGAACCTCTCATCCGTGACGAATGCAGTTCGTCGCTTTAGTTTTAGATCTTCACGATTCGGGATCATGGCGTGGGTTGGATGTAGATCGGATGTAACTGTGGCTGCGGGATAGGAGCAAACAATCGCCAAAGATTGCTGAAATAGACAAGATGACAGGGGCCACAAGATGCGCAGACTAGAAAGCACGAGAGGGTAGATTGATGTAGAATGCGGGGGGGCCAAGCTCGTAAACTAAATAACACCTTTTTTCCACCGCTAGAAGTCAGCAGAAACTCAGGACTAGCTTAAATGACCTAATTTGTCGTCAAGGATATTCGTGTGGGCTACGATCAATTCGAGAACGCGATTAAATTCGAAAATTAATTTAAGTCAAATCGCTGGATCGAACTTTAGTAATCTGGTCATTATTAGGATCAGTTCTGGTCTTAATAAGCCATTTTTAGTTCTTGAGTACCTGAGTCTTGCAGTAGCTTTTTTCAAAAAAGCCCAGGATCGTAGTTTTTTGGTTTATATTTTTTCCTTTCTGGGGTTTATTGGCTCTATAAATGGCATATTCAGTACCTCAAGGAAGTTAGATAAATAGATATTGCCAAGACTGTTCAAAATAACAACAGAGTCAACAAATTTTAAACACTAAAATCGTGGTTTTGCACTTTTAAGAGTCTGTAAGTGTCATATTATGTCACTCAGGGTCCTTAAAATACCAAATATAGCCAATACAAGGCTAAAGAAGATTTCAGTCGATTTTTCGATGAGGCAAATCGTCCGTAACAAATGTAATGTAAGGATATCTTTTACACGCACTTTCAGCCGCAAAGCTACTATTCAAACTTTATACCAGCGCATTCTATCTTGGGGTTGTTGAATCGCTGAGGTTTTAAGATCGAGGAACAATTTACGTACGGCTCAAAAGAACTTGAAGAACCAAGTATGTCGATTCGAAAAAAGTTCTCAAAACGGATTTTCGCAAAAAATATTCGTTATCTACTTCTACTCCTTCACGGGTGAGTGGTAGGCCTTGCTGGTGTTGACCTGTCTCGACAGATGCATGGAGATGTCTCCGTCATCGTCGTCATTGTCGTCATCGCTATCATCTTCGTCACCGCCTCCTACGTTCCCTGCCTCCCCTACCTCGCCCCCCTCGGGCGGCCTGGGCGGCATGATCGGGGGCACTCCCACGCCTAGCTCTGCGATCATTCCGATGGCTGTGCTGAGGCCCTCCCTCCTGCCAAGGATAATTTTCATTTCGACCTTGAGGTCAGCGAGTTCTCTCAGCAATGCGACGTTCCTGGCTTTGAGTTCCCTCAGTTCTGCCTCCTTCTCGGCGTATCCGTCCAGGACGTACTTGGTGGGCTGGTGCACCTTTTCCACCAGCCCCTTGCTCGTCTCGAGCTCGAGCCTGAGCCCCTCGACTTCCCCCTTCAGGCTCTCGTTGTCCTCGAACAGTGCCACCCTAGCCTTCTCGACTTCGATGACTCTCCTGGCCAGCTGGACCGCGTGCTCCACCCTCTTCTTGGGCGCGCTGAGCGCGGCGATCTCCCCCGGGTTGGTGCCCTCATCGATCTGCGCCTCGAACTGGATCTCGGCCTGCAGGTACACCTCAAGCTGCTCGTCCTTGACCTTGAGCTTCTCCAGTATGACCTCCTTGTCGCTCTTGGCCTCTTGGCGGAGGGCGGCGAACTCGGTTTGGTGCACGACCAGCTGTTTGCGGAGGAGGTCTATCTGGAGGCTGGACTCGGTGTTGATGCGCTTGATCTCCTCGTAGCCGGCGGAGAGCTTGGCAACCTCGAAGTCCTTCATCTTGAGCTCGTTCCTGACCTCGGCCACCTCCTTGTCCTGCTCCGAGTTGATCTTGGCGTGCCTCAGTATCAGGGTCTCGTGGGCGTTTCGTAGTTCGATCAGGTCACCGTGAGCTCTCTCACACTGTTTGTCCGTGTCCAGCTTGTTCTGCAACAAGCGACGAGTGAAGCAAGTCGTGTGAAGATTAGCAATAACGAGTTAGAAACGAGAAGCGACGGAAACGACGAAAGCGGTGTCGACGTTGAAACTAACGCTACTTGCGTAATTGATGCATAAAAGCTAAACAACGGATTATCAGAGAGGAGCGGAGTGACGAGAACAAGGAGCGAAGCGTCTCAATATTGTAATATTCCACTCGTCGATTTACCCCTCGTCAGAATTGTTGAGCAGGGTCTCGCCTGACGCTGCTTGCGCAATTGGTGTATAAAAGCTAAACAGCGCATTATCAGCTCGTCGCTCCGCTCCTCGCAGTCCTCTTCGCTTCTCACCTCCCTGAGCATTTTGTTCTCCCTCTCCCAGACGGCATTATTCGAGTCACGGATTTCGTTCATCTCCCTCGCCGAGTCCTGCGAGATTATGTGTGTTGTGTTAGTTTTGTTGCGACGGACAAGAACAGGAAAGGCAGTAGCGCTGCCCCCAAAACTAACCTCGCGGAGCTTGTTGATCTCCTTCTCGAGCTTTTGCTCGTAGAGACTCTTCCCCTCGTGCCGGGCCTCGCTCAGCTGCATGAGAAGCTCGTCCCTCTTGACCATGGCCTCCCTAAGGAGGTCCTCGTTCCTCTGGTTGTCCTTCTCGGACCTCTCCGCCCTCTGGGCCGTGAGCTCCAGCTCCTTCTGGAGGAAGGACTTGTCCATCTGCAGGAGTTGAAGCTGGTGGTCAGAGTCAAGGGACTTTTGCAAGACCTTCTTCTCGCTGTCTGCCGCGTTGTTGAGCGCGCTGGCCTGATCCTCAGCGAGCTTGCGCAAGTCGTCGTACTTTTTCTCCGCCGTCTTGGCCCTACGGTGGAAAATAATACGAGTAAGTATGAAAGTTTTACGTGATGCGACGTGACGTGACATTCGCCCTCCTCCTCACTCACCTCGCCAACGTCTCATCATACTTCCTCCCCTTCTCCCTCAAATCCATCACCGTGCGCTGGAACTCGTGCACCTTCCCCTCAAGCTCCTTCAGCCTGTCCTCGCTGTGCGCGAGATCCATCCTGAGGCTCTCCTCCTTCCCCTCTGCGACCTTCTTGGCACGAACGGCCTCCCTCAGATTCATGTCAGACGTATCCATCGTGGTCTGCAGCTGGTCTGTAACCTGTACGACCTTCTTCCTACTCTCTCCCAACTCATTTTTATAGTTCACCACTGAGCGGTGAGCCGCAACGCACACGAACTCCTTCAGAGTGAGCTGCGACTCCGGGAGCGCATCAAGCTCCTGAAACAACGAATCGGAGATCGCAAGGTCGCGGAAGTTCTCCTTCCGATCAGACAACCGCTGCTGCATCAGCGTAAGTTCCCTGTCCCGCGCTAGCGCAGCGGTCTGGTCTTTGTGGTGGGTGTTGTCTTGCCTCCTCTTCAGGTGGTTGATTTCCTCTTCGTGCCTGAGCTTCTGCGACGAGCGTAGTGAGTCGCATGAAGATTGGTGTTAACAAGTTAGAATTACATAGCGGGGATAGAGGCGTCGGTGTTGACACTGAAGCTAACAGCGCAGCTGAATTTTGAGCGAAATTGTCGCATTTTCAGCTCGTCTCTTCGCTCCGCTCCTCACACTTCCTCACCTGCTTCGTCAAAGCCTGCTCCAGGTCCGATATCCTGTCCAGCAGTTTCTGCGAGCTCGGTCCCTGTTGCTGTGTTTGGGGTGGGTTGTGTGTGGTTAGAGTTGGGTTGGTGGACTGGCTTGAATATTTCGAAACGGGAGGTAGGGGTTTGGGGGGAGAGGGTCCATGGACGTGGTGTAGCGTTGGTCTTTTTCGGACTGACGGCGACGTTCTCAGCCTCGAGGCGGGTGAGGCGTCGTGTCGCGTCGCGTCACGTTCCTGCTGAGCCACGCCATTGGTGATCATGCGCTGGGCGTCGGCGGCGCTGAAGGAGTTGGTCTGGGGTGTGTGCTCACCTGAACCTGGTCGAACATTCCGGGCACGTAGCGCGACTGCTGGGGGATACCAAGGTTGACGGCGAGGGACTCGAAGTTCAACGTGTCATCGAAGCTGCCGGGCAAGCTAAGGTGAACCGTGTCACTGTCGCTGAGGCTGTCGCCGCTCAGCCCCAGTGAAGAGTTGTCGGTGTCTAGGCTGCTGCTCTTGTCAAGCTCCGGCAGGGTGCTGTTTTTCGACTTCTTCTTGCCACGGGATTTGACTGGTGATCCCTTTTTCTGCGGGCAGGGTTAGAGTTGCTGCGTGTTTGTATTGGTTGTGTTGGGGTTGCGTGCGGGTTTGTGCATTTCTGACACTGCTTGGACTTACCGGGGCAGGAGCAGGCGCCGTATCATCATCATCACTCTCAAAGTCCAGTCCGTCCGAACTCGAGTCCGTCAGCTTCTGTAGATCGTCGCTCTGAAGCGCGACCCGTGAAACGCCTATCTCGGCGGCGAGGGAAAGGACGCGGTCATGCTCAGAAGACATTGGGAGGGGGAGGAGGTGAACCTGGTTTGAATCAAGAAGGGGCTGTTGGAGATGGGAGGGCGGTTTGTACAGGGGAATGGTGCGGGACGGGGATGAGAAAGGGGAGAGGGTGGGGTTGCGGTTTAAAAGAACGGTTGGGGTTGCGTTGGGGTGAAGATATAGGGGTTGGTTGGTGGTCGCTTTTTTTTCTCGTTTCAGGGTAATGGATTTCAATACTCAGATTGCTCTAGCATTACTTGCTCATTATTATTCATATATTGACCGACCAAAGCACTCAGCGCCAACACCGGTTACCACAACACCACTTCTCCTCACCACTCAACCCATCCCATCGTGCCCCGCTTCATTGAGTCCTCCCCCCCACCCTTGCCTTCGATTTAAAACCCCCCACCCTCCCCCCCGTCGCTTTTAGCTCTCTTCACAATCATGGATCCCGCTCAACCCTTCTACTACCACATCTGCGACCCCATGCAGAACCTCTCCCTCAAAGTAACTCTCCGCCGGATTCACGGAGGCCTGAACGAGTCTCAGAAACAAACAGGCAAAAACCAAAAGCAGGTATGAACGGAGACGAGGAGCGAGAAGCGACGAGCTGGGAATACGATTATTACGAGAGTAATTCGTCTGTGCTGGTAGCTTTGGTCTAAGCTTGCAAGCATCTCTCTGAGACTACGCAATTCTAACTCGTTTACGTTCAAATTCACGCGACTCACTACGCTCGTCGCAGTCCAAACTCGACTCAAACAAAGAGAACCCTTCTCCATCGGTCGTAGAGAAATCCGTAGAATGGCAGGAAAAAGTTTTCGGTCCCCGTGAAATCGCCGTCCTCGCCCCTTCGAGCTCTGAAAGGGCTGACCTTCGTTCTCCTAGAACTCCGAGGTCGAAGGCTTCCTCAGCGAGCAGGTACGATGAGGAGGAGCAGGAGGAGATATAAGCGACGAGGGTGGGAATGGGAGGATTACGGGAGTAACAATGAGGCGGAGCGATGTAGCTTTAGTCTAATTGCTCAAGCACTTTCTTCGCTACACAATTCTAACACGCTCGCCGCTCCTCGCTACGCGTCGTCGCTCGCAGTCTCTCCGACACCGACTACAAAGAATCCCTCTACCAACGTCTCCGAGACGGCTTCGACCCCCTCGATGAAATTCAAGAGGCCATGGTATTCACTTACGTTGACAAAGATGGCTTCGTACCTAAGAGTACCTTACATCCTAGATTGACAACGAGCGTTACTCAAGATGATCCAACGTTTAATCCTCTCGGTCTCGCGACTGCGACAATGCCTATGCGTCAACTCCCTAAAGGTGTTCTACCTGATAGCACTAACACCATGAAATCTCATCTTGGTAGAGAAGCGCCTTTTAAAATTATGTACGTTATGGCTGCTGTTGATTGTGATGTGGAGAGTATTAAGGAGGGGAGTTTGGAGAAGAATAACGATTCGATATATGGGGGGCCGGCGGCGATTGGGGGGCCGAGATTTTTTGAGAAGGTGCTTTGTACCATTAAGCTTTTTAGTAATAATACTATGGAGGCGACGCCGGGGTTTAGTGAGGAGGTAAGAGGAGAGGTGGTGGGGAGGGGAGATTATATATATCTATATATCTAGTTCTAACTCAAATCAATCAATCGTAACAGGAACCCGAGGACGAGTACAACCCAACCTTCGCGTCCTCGCACTCCCTTCAAGTTCGCCAGACGGAAGGCCCCAAGACGACGACCTTCAGGTTCGTCACCCCCCGAGGCTCAGTGTACGAGTACGCTATCGAGAACCGAAATGCCGTGGAGAGCGTAGTCTCAACGGAGAGGCTGCTGATCGAGGAGACGTACAGGGACCAGAGGAAGGTTCAGGAGCGGAGGAACAGAAGGGGGAACTTCTTCTTCGGGAAGCCGGAGAGCCCGGATGTACCGTTCTTCTTGCACTCCAATATTGAGATTGTCAGCGCGGAGGGCTTCGGAGATGAGGGAGGCTATTTGTTCACTGAGGTGAGGGACAGATGGAGTTTGGGTTGGTTTATACATTGTCACGCACACCCTCACGCCCTAAACTAACACCGAAAACTCACGCAGTACGAGCTAAGCATGCCCAACGGATGGTGCTTCGCCACCCAAGTCCCCGGCACCAACTGGGGCGGAAGGACCCCGCCCGACGAACGTGTCCTCACCGGCGCCACTCACCTGGCGAGGCCAACTTACCTCAAACCCAAGAGCTCACTTGAGGCGGGGAAGGCCTTCGGCACGACCAACATCCCTCGAGGAGAGGACACCATGGGCGGCCTCCGCAGCCAGTTCTTCGGCCTCACCCTCTTCTTCACCATCAGCGCCGGGATGCTCCTCGGCGAGGCCTACATGATCTGGCTTTTCGGAGCGCTCCTCATGATCGGCGCTGTCATGGGGTTCTCGCCCACCGGCCAGTACGACCACCAGCTGTCCGACCCCGTCTACCACTTCGGCTACCCAACGAATATCCACCTCGCGGCCCCCCCTGACATTCACACCAACCCCGCCGTCATGAACTCGGCACCCACCCTCCTCTTCCAGGTCTCCTCTAAGCACGCGTTCCAACGACACATCATCGAGGGCTACGGCTACGTCAAGATCCCCACCACCCCAGGAACCTACGAGCTCAACGTCAAGATGTGGGTGCCCAGAGGAGGCATCAGGAGCGAGATGAGGAACTTCTTTGTCGGAGGAGCCTACCGGCTCCACGACCTTAGGAGCATCGAGATGCCCAGCGACATGGGAGGGGCCACCTTCCTAAGCAAGTTCGGCTTCCGCACGGAAAAGAGCGGCAGCCTCAAGGTCCGCATAAACGCCGTCACTCACAGGAAGCCCATGGAGACGGCCGACGACGGCAGCGACATGGGCAACAGCCAGACGCTGAACCAGGGCCGATCCACTGTGGACGACATCCTCAGCAGGGTCAGGACCAACAGGAACATGGCCGCCAGCAGGGGAGGGAGGAACCAGGCCCAGACTCCGGTTTCGCCCCTCAGGCGAAGGTCTCAAATGATGGACAAGTTCACGTTCAGCGAAACCGACACCGGAACGCAGGGCAGCGCGGCGAGCGAAAAGGACAAGGACGACAGCGTAGCGTTTCCGTACAAAACCGCGCCCAGCGGAGGAAGCACGGCAGATGTTCTAGCAAAGGTCAGAGCGAGGAGAGCTGCGAGAAACGGCCGGGGCGATAACGCCGACACGATGTGAATTATCTACTAATCAATAGACTTTTTTTAGAATAAAATGGATTTTTACTTTTTTGTTGGAGAGCGGATCGTGGGGGGAGAGGGCGGGACTCCAAGGTGTTGTTTGTTGAGTATTGAATAACGAGCACATGTTGGGGGCTGAAGTTTTGAGGACGCACGAATATTGGAAAAGGAGGCGATATTTGAGACGTTTAGTGCGAGTGCGGGCCGTGCTCAAAACGCCTTTGTCAGCGTTGACGCGTAAGGTTGGAGAGTGGAGGAGGATCTGGATCTGTTGAGAGCTTTCCCCAGAGGGTTTGAGAAAATTAATACTGCAAAACAAAAGAAACCAGCACGTTTTTCACGGTTCTGCCACAAGCTACAGGCTAATATTAGGAGCTTGAAAGTCAAGAGGTCTTGAAGGCTGATACGAACCCGGATTTCCCCATAAAACGCAGGAGTTCCATTCACCCTCAAGAAGATCTCTCCCCCGCAGCACGATGGAGGCTCAGAACAGTCCCCCCGTCGAGATCAGTAACCAGGAAGGAAGCCCCCCTAAGCGCTTCTCCCTGAACAGGGCCTCCTCGGCGTCCAGTAACAACGGCCTGACGATAGATGTGCCCGGAGGTTCTCCGAACCCCGACACGGTTACTGTGTCGCCCAGCACCCCGGTCCCCCCTTCCACCGACAACACGGCCAAGGGGACAAGTGGGGATACGCCTCAGTCGAAGAGATCGTCTCTTTCGAAGATCGCAAGCGGAATCGGGAGTGCCATCGGACTCCCCCTTGCTTCGCTCACGCCGGCTCCGGCCCCCGCACTGCAGAACGATCTTCCCCCTACGCCCCTCCCGACGAATTCCAAATTTCCCACCACCACCACCTCTCCCGCCCCGGCCCCACCGCCGTTGCCGGAACCCACTCCGGCCTCGGCACCCGCCCCGGCCCCCGCTCCCGTCCCGGCTCCGGTCCCCGACCAGACCACCACCCCCACGTCAGCCCCTGCACCTGCGCCTGCCGCGGCCCCCGTGGCGGAAGAACCCCCGAAACCCGAGCCCACGCCCACCCCGGAGCCCACTGCCACTCTCCCTTCCCCAAGCTCCACCTCGGACCCTACTACCGATCCTCCGACTCCACCGAAGGCGCCCGTCGTGGACCCCCCCGCAACTCCCACGCCCGTGTCCTCCAGCAACCCGGTCTCCACGCCCGACCCCGCATCTTCTAAATGGCTGCTTGAGGAGGACGGGAAATACGTTCTGGAGGCCTGGAAGGCGCTCGGAGGGAATGAACAGGATCTGAAGCAAGATTATGGTGATGACGTCAGCGGCTGGTTGGGAGTGACCGTCGAAGGAGACAAGGTAACGAAGGAAGACAGGGTTACCAAGCTAGGTGAGTGTCGAAATATTTCCTCGAAGAAGCTCCATAGCTGACGATGACGTTCTCTAACAACGACAACTCACTACGCAGGATGGGAGGCCATGCCGAGGTGCACGAAAAATCACCCTGTACAATGGAAAGTGATGAATAATTGGCGCAACTGTGACGTGTGCGGAAAGACTTTGTTAGGATATGGCAAGGCCCTATACAACTGCTCCACATGTGACTTCGACCTTTGCGAGAGTTGCGGCAAGGTGAGATATTAAACGTGATGGAATTTAAAAAATGCACGATTCTTAACGACGCCATTTGCCCACACGCAACCTCAACAGGAGTATAAAGTCTCT
Source organism: Triparma laevis f. inornata (assembly GCA_012489335.1). Taxonomy (NCBI): domain Eukaryota; class Bolidophyceae; order Parmales; family Triparmaceae; genus Triparma; species Triparma laevis. Next base: position 92,970 of record BLQM01000007.1, read on the forward strand.
TTAGAAGGTACAATTCCATTATCAATAACGAAACTGAGCGCGTTAAAACACCTCGACCTGAAGAAAAACTCGATTGCCGGGTCTCTACCCGACGAAATCGGAGACCTGGAGAAGCTGTCCGAGCTTCACTTATCCGGGAATAACCTTACTGGCAAAATTCCGACAGCGTTGGCGAACTGCAAGGAACTGTCGACATTAGGTGAGCCCGCTTCAGGGATTATAGAAGCGTCGAACTTAGAACACATCGCTCCTACTTTTCTAACTCGTCATGCTCAACGCTTCACTCCTCGCACAGAGCTCCAAGATAACGAAGGCCTCAATACTGCCCTTCCCAAGACTGTCAAGGCATTACCAAAACTTGGTTACTTGCACCTGAACAGCGGCGGCCTTCAGATCAAGGGAAAGCTGGCGGAAGACGCGAAGGCGCTGCAGGCCTGCTGGCAGTCCATAGGAGGGGACGCCGATGAGCTGCTTAACGAAGCTGAGGACGACGTCACCAAGTGGAAAGGCATCACCGTCGTGGATGGGTGAGTCACTAAATTGGGTAAGCCACTAGAGGATGAAAAAATACGCCGAATAAACTTTTTCTGACACCACCCTTCATCGTCTTAAACAGACTGGTCTAGCAACGAAACTCTTACCGGCGCTATCCAGCCGGACATTGGCCGGCTTGACGCCCTCAAAGACCTACGGATGAATTCGAATTCACTCACAGGATCTATCCCGAAAGAGATCGGAAAATTGAAAGAGTTGGAACAATTGTACTTAATGAGAAACGAACTATCAGGCCCAATCCCCGCAGAACTCGGAAATTGCGAGAAGTTAAAACAGGCCTATCTCATCAACAATGAGCTGAGCGGGGACCTTCCATCTGAGCTGGGCGGCTGCAAAGAATTGCATACACTTTTCATACGTGGCAACGAGCTCGACACAACCGTACCCTCGTCCATGGAGGCACTTGCCTATTTGGACTCCGACAGCGGTATCAGTTTCAGGGGTAAATTGGCCGAGGACGCAAAAGCTTTAATTAGTTGTTGGCAGTCTATGGGAGGGAGTGAAGATACATTACGCAACGGTTATGGAAACTACATCGGCAGTTGGAAGGGAGTGTCGATCGAGGATGGTCGTATCACTCAATTATGTAAGTACGACGACAAGTACGACGACAAGTACGGCGACAAGTACGAAGATGTCGACATCACTTCGACGTCACTCAGGGCAACCAACTTTGTGGCCTCAGCTTCTCTCAACACTCCGCTAACAAAACTTCGGTAACAAATACAAACCGCTCAATCACCAACAGCTTGGGGAAGGCAAAAACTCGGCGGCACCATCCCGCCTGAAATTGGCCAGCTTGATGGCCTAAAGAAACTCTACCTCTACGATAATACACTTACCGGGCCCATCCCCAAAGAGATCGGAAATCTAAAAGAGCTGACTGTACTCTACATTAGAGGCAACAAACTTTCAGGCGCCATTCCCACAGAGATAGGAGGCTGCAGGAAGTTAAAAGAAATTTGGCTTCACCAGAATGGCTTGAGCGGAGAACTCCCCCCTAGTTTGGGAGACTGTGCCGAGTTAAAAAAAATCATGCTTGACGATAACAAGCTCGTAGGGGCCATCCCTGATGCGCTTGGAAACCTCAAACGGGTGAAAGAGATTCAGCTTCGAAACAATGAACTGGGCGGAAAGATTCCGTTGGCTTTGAACGGCTGCACGAACCTGTCATACATCTACTTGCACAAGAACAGAGAGCTGAGGTGAGAAACTTTGAGGAGCGAAGCGACGAGTAAAAATACAGAACGAGTTGCCTATGAACTCGTCGCTTCGCTCCTCGCCGGAAATACTACAATTGCGATCGAAATCCACCCACCGTAATAGCTTCAGTGTAAACACCGACGCTCCTATCACCGCTACGTAATTCTAACTCGTTAACAACAATCCTCATGCGACTCGCTGCGCTCGTCGCAGCAACGACGTTCCACCGTCTCTTGACGCTATGCCGAAGCTTGCGATGATACACCTTCCTACCGATGGGTCGCATATCACGGGGAAGTTGGGCGATGACGCAAAGGCTATTCTCAAATGCTGGGAGACTATGGGAGGGACCCAAAAGAATTTAGATGAGGACGGCGAGGGTAACATCTACAAGTGGAAAGGGGTGACGGTCAGCTCAAAGCGAGTCACCAAAATAAACTGGAGTGGGAATGCTCTCAGCGGTTCCATTCCACAGGAATTCGCCAATCTAGACGCTCTAACAGAGCTTCACCTCGATTCGAACTCACTTTCTGGAGCCGTTCCTGAGGAGATCGGAAATCTGAAAGAGCTCAAAGTGCTTCATTTGGACAATAACGAGCTGGATGGCGAGGTAAGGCACTGCGAGGAACGAAGCGACGAGCTAGGAATACGACGATTGCGCTCGAAATTCAGCTGCACTAGTAGCTCCAGTCTAGGTATCGACGCCGCAATCATCGCCACGCAATTCTAACTCGTTAATACCAATCTTCATGCGACTCGCTACGCTCGTCGCAGATCCCAACGGCGTTGGGCGGCTGCGAGCAGTTGGAAAAGCTCTATCTCAACAAGAACAAGCTTTCAGGCGAGATCCCCGGTGCGCTTGGAAGCTGTAAGATGTTACGAGAGCTGCACCTGCAAAAGAATAAATTGACAAGATCAACGCCATCGGCGCTGAGCGGCTGCAGCGTGTTGTCCAAAGTATTCCTTCAAGGTGAGAAGTGCGAGCTGCAGCTGAGCGACGATCTACAAAAGCGAAATGATTCTGTCCCTCTGTGCAAGTCTAACTCTCGTCGTCGTCGCTCTCAAATATTCAGATAACGAAGAGCTAAGTGAAGAAATACCTGAATCTGTGTTGGCGTTGCCATACCTAACATTGATCCACCAGCCTAAGGGCGGCATAAAAATTCCAGGAAAGCTGGACGAGGACGCAGAAGCAGTACGGGCGTGCTGGTTGTCCATGGGAGGCGAACTAGAGAAGCTTCAGAAAGGCAATGGAGACGACATCAAGACGTGGAATGGTATTTCGATCGAGGGTGGTCGAGTTACTACAATTTTATGGATGAAAGACGAAGATCTCATCGGTTCTATTCCTCCTGATATTGGCAAACTCGACGCCCTCAAAGTGCTACGCATCTTCTCAAACGCACTCACAGGGTCCATACCCAAAGAGATCGGAATGTTGAAGAAGCTAACTAGGCTCGATCTGGACGATAATAAGCTTTCAGGCGCTATCCCTGCTGAGATTGGAAACTGCAAGAAGTTGGATCAGCTACATCTTCACACAAACGAGCTGAGTGGAGAAATTCCATCAACTTTGAGCTCCTGCGATCAGCTGACTTGGCTTCATCTGTACGAGAATAAGCTGTCAGGCGCAATCCCGCCTGCCCTCGGAGGAACCTGGAAGAAGTTGAAATCTCTCAAGCTTCAGAAGAATGAGCTAACGGGAGAGATCCCGACGGCGTTGGGCGGCTGCGAGCAGTTGCAATACCTCTACCTTGACGAGAACAAGCTTTCAGGCGAGATCCCTCCTACGCTTGGAAGTTGTAAGAGGTTACGAGAGCTGCACCTGCAAAAGAATAAATTGACAGGATCGATACCGTCGGCGCTGAGCGGCTGCAGCGTGTTGTCCAAAGTATTCCTTCAAGGTGAGAAGTGCGAGCTGCAGCTGAGCGACGATCTACAAAAGCGAAATGATTCTGTCCCTCTGTGCAAGTCTAACTCTCGTCGTCGTCGCTCTCAAATATTCAGATAACGAAGAGCTAAGTGAAGAAATACCTGAATCTGTGTTGGCGTTGCCCCTCCTTATGTTGATCCACCGGCCAAAGAGCGGCATAAAAATTGCAGGAAAGCTGGGAGAGGACGCGGACGCGGTGCGCGCTTGCTGGGAGTCCATGGGCGGGGATCTGGAGAAGCTTCAGAAAGGCAACGGCGACGATGTCAATAATTGGTATTGTGTTACGGTAACAAATCGCAGAGTCACTGAACTGAACTGGGGTGGGGCCGGTCTCACTGGCACGATCCCACCTGAAATTGGCAAGGTGAGGAACCGCGAGGAGCGAAGTAACAAGCTGAGAATACGATATTAGAGCGTTGCACGTAGCTTCTCTCTCTCTCTCTCTCTCTCTCTCTCTCTCTACTAAATCTCAACTTTGAAGCAATTATTATCGCTTACGCAATTCTAACCCTTCAACGCCGATCTTAATGCAATTTGGTATGCTCGCCTCAGCTTGACGCCATTTTTAGACTCTTTTTACGTAATAACGCGCTAACTGGGTCCATCCCCAAAGAGATCGGAATGTTGAAGAAGCTTTTTGTATGCTGGTTCTACAGCAACAAACTTTCGGGGCCAATCCCGCCTGAACTGGGTAACTGCAAGAGGCTTGTGCTTCTCAATCTGAAGGAGAACGAGCTGAGCGGAGAGATTCCATCGGAATTGGGATCTTGCGTTAAGTTACAAGATTTTTCCTTGCAAGGGAACACGTTATCAGGCGTTATCCCCCACGCCTTGGGTTCTTTGAAATGTTTGACCATACTGGATCTTCAGAAGAATGAATTAAGCGGAAAGATTCCTCCGGAGTTGGGAGACTGTACTGCTCTGTCTCACATATACCTGCAGGACAACCCAGGGCTGGGCGGTGAGATTCCCGATTCCGTCAATAAGTTGCCTAATCTCAATCGAATACACGTAAATAGCGGCCTTCAGATCAAGGGAAAGCTGGGCAAGGACGCAGAAGCGGTGCAGAAATGCTGGGAGGCCATGGGCGGGGACAAGAAGGAGATAGAGAGGGGCGACATCTACAACTGGCGAGGAGTTAAGATCAATTCGGAGCGTGTTACAGAGATAGGTGAGTAGCAAATAGCACAATTATAAGACGATCTATCTCTAACAACTACTTATCATCATGTGAAGATTGGAGTGGTTGTCATCTGAAGAGTTCCATCCCAATAGAGATCGGCAACCTCGATGCATTGACGAGTCTTCGTATATCGAAGAATTTGCTTTCAGGCACCATTCCCGAGAACATTGGAAATTTGAAAGAGCTGACTCTGCTTCACCTCGACGAAAACAATCTTTCTGGCGGAATTCCCGTTAAGCTTGGCGATTGTGAGAAGCTCGAAGAACTCTCAATGTCCAAGAATGAGCTCGAAGGAGAGATTCCAGAGTCACTGGAAAAGCTTACGAATCTAAAAAAGTTCCACATAGAAAGTAACCAGCTCACCGGAAGTTTCCCCGAAAAGATTGACGATTCGAATATTGTCCTCCTTTATAACAAGAACAATGGGCTCGAAGCCCAAACTCGCCAGGTGGCCCAAGAAGAAGAAATGGAAGCAATCAAGGACTGTTGGACGAAAATGGGAGGCAAACTCGAAACTCTCGGTGTCGTAGGAGTCAAGGACGGCGAAGAAGGTGAAGAGGAAGACCCCAAAACGTGGAAGGGGATCACTTTTAAGGGATACAGGATTGACGTGATAGGTAAGGATAGATGGGACAGAGCGGCGTCGCGTGCGCGCTCAAGGCAGTGAAGATGGTCGTTACCGGACAGTCCGTCAACGGCAGAAGCTGCCGACTCGCCCTCCCGGACACCACGCTGGAACCAGCTTGAAGGCAATGAAGTCCACGAGTAACGGCTTTGACTACTGAATAGCGCCGCATCGCGGCGAAGTACGCCGTGGCGCAGCTCGAGGACGGAGGCCTGGGGCTCAAGCGCGTCTGCGTGATCGACTTCGACGTCCACCACGGTAACGGGGGCGGAGACATGTCATAAGAATGTGATTCGTAATTCACCCTAATACGTCGCCACTCTTTATCAACACAGATTGGAGGGAATCAGGTCTCTCCGGAAACATTCCTCCTGAATTTAAGATTTTTACCAAGCTGACGAAGCTCAGCTTGTACGGAAATAACTTGATGGGAGAGATTCCGAAAGAATTAGGCTTGCTTGACTCGCTGGAATTCTTGGGCCTTGCCAAAAATGATTTGACTGGAGAGATTCCCTCAGAACTAAACGGCTGTAAAAAGCTACAAGAGCTCTATCTCAGCTACAATAATCTTGGAGGTACGAAGTCGTGAGGAGCGAAGAGACGAGCTGGGAATACAACAATTACGGCGCAATTTGTCTGCGCTGGTAGCTTTAGTCTAAACGCGAACAGCCGCTTTCATCGCTACGTAATTCTAACTCGTTAACTCCAAACGTTCACGCTTTCTCGCTACGCTCTTCGCAGGAGCCATTCCAAAATCTCTAGGCGAAATCGCTGATCTGAAAATTCTGACTCTACGAAACAACAAGCTAACATTTGAAATTCCACCTGAACTTGGAAATCTCTCAAAATTAGAAGAGTTCTACCTAAACGACAACAAGCTCAAAGGCGAACTCCACAAAGATCTAGAGAAGCTCGCTAAATTAACCCTATTTCACGTACATAATAACAAGTTAGAAGGTAACGTCCCCAAAAAATTCGACAACTCAAGTACTGTCGATTTTCTTTACGGAGGAAACGAGGGAGGGCTTAGGGCGCCTATTCGTGAATCTGGAGATTTCGAAAGCGACATGATAATGGTGAAGGAATGCTGGGAAGAGGTGAGGCGCTGCTTGGATCGACGTTTAGTTTAAATATTCATATAAATATTCATATACTTGACCGAACCATTCTAACTGGTCGCTGCGCTCCTCGCCCCCTTGCAGATGGGCGGCAATCTTAAAAAACTCTACACGAGGGGCGGAGACAAGGACGTCGGAGGAGATAACTGGCATGGCGTGACTGTCGAGAAAGATCGCATTGTCAAGTTGAATTGGCGCGCTTGCAAGCTATCAGGTCCGATTCCAACGAAAATCGGTCGCCTGACCGAATTGACCGAGATCAACTTGGAGGAGAATAAACTAGATGGAAAGATTCCTCATACTATTGGGAAATGCAAGAAGCTGAACGGTCTCTATCTCCGAAATAACAAACTGGAAGGAAAGATTCCTGAAGAGCTTGGCAAGTGCTCGCTGATGACCGCACTGTCCTTACGCAGCAATAACCTCTCCGGAAATATCCCTAAAACTCTTGGTAACTTGGTGAAGCTCACAAGCTTGAAGATCAACAACAACGAACTCGAGGACGAGCTCCCCGAAGATCTTGGGACGAAGCTTATTAAACTTAAGACGTTTCACTGGTGAGGCCTTACATGTCTCAACATCGCTCAGCGATATTCTACGTTCTCGCCACAATTCTAACTCGTTCGTCACTCTCGTCTCTGACAGCCACAACAACAAACTCGAAGGTATAATCCCGAAAGAGATCGACGAGTCTGATAAGATCGACCTTCAGTATGGCAAAAACAACATCGACAACGAGGAAAAGAGGCTTAGAGGTGAGACCGCCCGTGGAAAGCCATTCTCCGCGCTCGTAATTTTGCGGCCACTGGCTGGTAGCTTCAAGTAAGAATCTGCTCATCGATTCTAACACGGTTTGCTTCGCTCACTGCTCCTCGCAGCGCCCATCCGCGAAGAACCCATAAAAAAAGACAAGGACGCCCTGCTGGCGAGCTGGCAAAAAATGGGGGGCGACATTACCGTTCTTTATGACGGAAATAAGGACGACCATAGCAAGTGGAAGGGCGTCGTTGTTGGCAGAAATGTTAATCGGCTTAAAAAGGGCGACAAGGTCGATCTCCTGAAAGAAGGTTGGAAAGAGTCTAAACCCGGCAAAATATCAAAGGTCAATCTTGACGGAATCTACACGTTTCAATACGACAAGGGCGGAAACATAGAAAAGGACATCAAATTCGAGTGGCTCACGTCGAAAGAAAAGCCTACCCATGGTTATCGTGTCACAGAGGTTAATTGGTCAGAAAATAAGCTATTGAATGAAATTCCTGAGGACTTCGGAGACCTCACCGAGCTGACTTCACTCAAAATGGAGGAGAACAAGCTTCACGGTAAAATTCCAAAGAAACTCGGCAATTGTAAGAAGCTAGAAATCCTTAATCTCCAGAAAAACGAGCTGAGCGGAGGTGAGTCTATTTAGCGGTTGCAAGCGAAAAGGCTAGGGTTATCTATCTAAAACAATAATCTTACACACACCCCTTGCGTTATGCGCTCTTTTCAGAAATCTCGATATTTTTGAAGTCGTTGCTGCAAAATCCTAGCAACCCTGATAAAACCAGCGAATCTGATAACAAATGGCGTCTATTGACAACTCTCAAATTGGGCCACAACAAGCTAAGCGGAAGAATCCCACGCGAGCTTGCGGATCTGTCTAATTTGGCCCACGTGCTGCTTAATAATAATGAGTTCATAGGCGAGCTCCACACTGATTTGGGGAAACTCACCTCCGTAGATCTTCTCTCTGTTCAGAACAACAGGCTCAGCGGCAAGGTGCCCGAAGACCTCGACAAGGCTTCATCGAAAGCGCTCGAGTTTTTGTATGGGAACAACAAGGGCAGCAGCGGGAAGCTCACTGCACCTCTCCGCGAGAATCCCATCAAAGACGACATGGCAGGTGAGACTCTGCGATGACCGTAAAAAGTCAGGTTGCGTCAATTCTAATCATAATACTTCTCGCTTCCTCCATCGCAGCGGTTAAAAGATGCTGGGAGAAAATGGGGGGATTCGAATCGATCCTCTTCAACCAAGGAGGCGACAAGGACATCAGACAGTGGAAGGGCGTTACCGTAGAGAACAACCGAATCGTTGCTATAGGTGAGGCTGAAAGCATATAGTCTTGGGGGAGCCGAGGAAGGTTGTTTTGCGAATCTATTCTCATCGTTTTGTTCTCGTTACAGATTGGTCTGAAAGTAAACTTTCCGGTACAATTTCTGGTGAAATAGGAGTCCTGACCGAGCTGACTAAACTCAACCTACAGAAAAATAAGCTCTCTGGCGAGATTCCTCCATCAATTGGCAAGTGCAAGAAGGTACGAAGCCGCAAGAAGCGAAGCGACGAGCTGGGAATGCGATATTTTTGCGAGTAACCATGCAAAGATCATTTTATACTAGCGAGGAGCAGCGAGGAGCGAAGCGACGAGGATTTGTTGTACTTGATTTCGTTCAACTCGTCGGGTTCGCTTCGCTCCTCGCTGGGAATGTTTTAACCGGCTCGCTTCGCTCGCCGCTCGTAACCATACTATGAGCATTTTATACTAACTCGTCACTTCGCTCCTCGGCTCGCTTCGCTCGCCGCTCCTCGCTACGCCCGTCACAGCTTAAAGAGCTCAATCTCGAAAACAACGAGTTCGGAACCATTTATTCTTTAGGCGAGACGTCCGGGAAACGGGGGAAGAAGAACGCGAACGAGAGTGCTGGAATTCCGGAGGAATTAGGCGACTGCTCAGCGATGATTATATTGTCCTTACGCGACAATACTTTATCAGGGAAGGTTCCGGAATCGCTCGGGAGACTAGTTGAGGTGACCAGCCTGAAGATCAACAACAATAAATTTGAGGGCGAGCTTCCTAGTTCTTTGGGAAAACTCGTTAAGCTGACCGAGTTCCACGTCCACAATAACGAACTTTCAGGCAAAGTTCCTCCAGAATTTGACACGTGGTCGACATCACTTGACTTAGTCTATGGTAACAACAATAATCTCGAGGCGCCTGACCGTGAGAAGCCCATCAAGAAGGACATGGAAGCGCTTCTGGCTTGCTGGGATGGGATGAATGGCGGCGATAAAGAAAAAGTGCTCTATCACGAAGGAGGCGACAAAGATATCCACAAGTGGCGAGGCGTCACAGTCGATATATTTGACAAAGAAGGAAAGCCCTTTAAAGAAGGAGCGAAAGGCGAAGGAAATGGCCGAGTAACTAAGATAGATTGGACTTCTAGAAAAACTATCAAAATCAAGGCCAAGTGGAAGGGCGAAGGGCAAATATACGAAGCCAAGATCATCAAGGTTAATCCCGACAGTACTTACCATATTGTCTTCTTCGATGGCGCCGTCGAAGAGAAGGCCAAGCTTGAGTGGATCTTAACCGAAGATAAAACTCCATTAGATCCTTCGAAGATAGAGTTCTACGAGAAGAAACTAACGAGTTCAATCCCCGAACACTTCGGCGACTTGGAGGAGTTGAATGTGCTGAACTTGGACGAAAATGAGCTTACTGGCGAGATCCCGGCGTCGATTGGAAAATGCGCGAAGCTGTCGGAGGTCAACCTCGAAAAGAATGAGTTGTGCGGAGAAATCCCTGACGAGTTGAAAGATTGCACGAAAATTACTTCCATCAATCTGAACCATAATAAACTGTCCGGAGCAATTCCAGAGTTCCTGGGCAACCTGGACGAGCTGAAAACAATCAAACTCAATAATAATAAGTTCACTGGCGAGCTACCTCATTCGTTAGCCAAAATTTCCAAGGTTCTGAAAACCCTCCATGTTCACAATAATAATCTCATCGGTGAAGTCCCTGAAGAAGTTGACGACAACAAAGACCTTGATCTTGTTTACGGAAATAATTTACGAGAGGAAAAGTTTGACGAGGAAAAAAAATCCGGCGAGGAGAAGAAGGAGAAGAAGTCAGAAGCCGAGAGGAGGCTTATTGCGCCTATTCGCGAGAGGCCGATTGCAGAAGATATGAAGAATGTGCAAGAGTGCTGGCTGAAGATGGGCGGTAAATTAGAGGATCTTCACGATAAAGGAGGCGACAAAGATCTCAAGCATTGGAAGGGCATTACGATTGGCGAGACGAACAGAGTGACTGAGATAGGTGAGCGTACGGAAGTTTGAACTGCTGACTTCGCGGAAACTTCTTCTAAAGTCTAACACGGTCTTTGCACGGTTTTTGCAAAGATTGGTCCAAGTGTGAACTGACAGGCCACATCGACAAGACGATTGGCGAGCTTACGAAGCTTCAAAAACTTCGACTTAACGATAACAAATTAAGAGGATACACGCCGAAGACTATTAAGAATCTCAACGAGCTCACCGTGCTCGATTTGAGCAAGAACAACCTCAGCGGGGTCATCCCCGAGGAGATCGGGAAGCTCCATCAATTGGAGTATCTTTGTCTTTTCAATAATGACCTGAGGTGAGACGTGGGAGAGAAGCGAATGTGAGGAGATGGGGAATATGAATTTATTCGGTTGAATTCAACGGAGCGCAGTAGCATCAGTCCCAACGTCAACGACGCTTTCGTCGTTACGAAATTTTAACTCGTCGTCGCTTTGCTTCTCCGCTCCTCGCTACGCTCGTCGCAGCGGCATCTTACCCCCCTCGATAGGCAACTGCACAAAGCTGAAAAAACTCGAAATATTCAGCACTCAAGTTAGCGGAAGTTTGCCACCTTCCCTCGGAAAACTTGAGGGGTTGGAAATACTCCGGCTGTACAACAACTGTTTTAGCGGTTCGATTCCCGCCGCTCTCGGCGAACTTAACAAGCTGCAAGAGTTTCAAGTCAGCGACAATCTATTTACTGGCGAGCTCCCCGACGAGATCGCCAATATCGACACTCTGGAAATATTTTGGGGTCACGGCAACGACTTTTCCGCTGGAAGGGGGAGAGTGAAGAATCATAAGCCGGTCAAGTCTTCGACCTCTGACGAAAGCAACATCCCTGAAGCTTTCCAAGAGATGCATAGGAAGCTGGGCAAGAATTTCGTGACTGACTGGAATAAGAACGAGCTCTACCTGAAAAAAGCCGAAGACGCAATCAAAGGCATCAAAGACATGGACAAACGCGGGAAGGTAACTCGTCTCCAGCGTGACTTATGCAGCCACATTAAAAAGAGTGAAGCCGCCAATGCGTACGACGTTTTCGAAAAGCTCCAAGCTCTTGCCAGAGAACAGACGGATCGCCTCGGAAAGTTAACTGCAGACGTCCTCCTGAACTACCGCTTCCGCGACAATGGTCACCGCTACAGGGAAATAGAGCGGATCCCGGATATGCAGCAGGAGAAGCAAGCCGATGTTCCTGGTGACACTGACGAAGAGAGACTCAATCTATTACTCACTATGGCGGTCTGGAAAGAGAAGGAGTTCCAAGACAAAATCACGAACTTCATCGTCAATCCGATGAACGAGGCTGAGACTATTACAGAGCTCTGCAACAAGTACGGCATCGATCCATGGAAGTATATGTACGACAAGTTTGGCAACGAGGTTGAATTTACCAACGAAAAGTACAAGCTCGACGACAAGAACGGGAAAGAAGAAGAAGAAAGCGAAGAAATAGGCAAATCTGCCGAGGACAAGGATGACGAGGAAACTGCAACGAATGATGATGGGAACGTCCAGAAGCCAGTTAGACTCGACAAGATCAAAGCTCGCTTTGGACCGCCTAAGAGCTACCAGCGAGCGCTCACAAAAGATCGAGAAGGTAGAACAAAGTTCGGCGACAAATGGACTGGCCTGAAAGATCTCAACAGGGTGACGCTTGAATTCGAAGATCCTTTGATGCTCACGCTCGCGTACAAGGGGCTGATGGAAAAGTACACGGTCTCTGGCGTCAAGAATAAGTTCGAGTGGATTCACACAGAGTCCTACAAGCAACCGCCAGACATCCACATGAACATCGACATAGGTGGTGGCGGAGCGGACAGGTGGTTGGTCGAAGTCCAGCTGATGTTCAGCTCGGTTCTGACCATCAAGAAGGAGCTCCACAAGTACTACGACATCGTCCGTGCTCAGAATCCTCGACAAATCATAAGCCCAGTCTTCAAGGAATTCAAGACCAACGAGCAGCGTGCGCAAGAGCGTGCTCGCGCTGCCTTCTTCGAAAAAGAAAAGGCCCTCAAAGAAAAGGAGAAGGAGAAGGAGAAAGAGAAGGAAGACGCAATCTTGGAGGTGGAGAACATACTGGTCGCCGAATTTAACAACCACTTGAAGAGGAGCAACTCAGTGTCCTCAATTCAAGAGTTCGAAATCGACCACTGCAGCAGCTACACCAGTCCCCGAAAAGGCCACCAAAAATTAATCAGCCTAAACGGAAGCGCAAGCGGAACGGGCACCGGAACTGGGACTCCTAATGGAGGTACCGCCTCCCCTTCATTCTCAGCATCCTCCGGCGCCGGCCGCAAGAGTCCCGGCTACACGTGGTCCGACGTCAGCCTCCAATCTAAAAACGACGAACTAATAGAAAAACAAAAACAGCAAGAAAAACAAATCGAGGAGCTCAAGAAATTGGTCGAGTCGCTCACGAGTAATGCTAGTAACGCTAGCGGGAAGTTGGATCAGATAATGAGTCCTAGTAATAAGGATTAGAGGGGGAGGAAGGAGCTTTAACCACAGCTCGAAGATAAAATAACGTGGGAAACGCTCGCGTCACCCAGCTCGAGATAAAATAATGCGGGAAAGCGAGTAGCCCTTAAACCCAGCTCGTGACAAAACATGCGGAACCACAGAGCGTCACCCAGCTCAAGACAAAACAACGCGGGAAATACGAGCATCACCCAGCTCAATAAACAATGCGGGAGTATTAATAGTAGTCTAGGGATAGGGAAGGGATTGGGACGAGAGGAGGTGTTACTGTAAACTGGAAAAATTAAGAGAAAAAGCGATAAAGGAAAGTAAAAGGAAACGGGGGAAGAAAAAAGAGAAATGGAGCGGGGAAAGAAGAGGTTAAGGTTGACTAGAATCGAACGTTAATACGTAGATTTATTAATAGTTTATAGGTTTGAAATTGAAATATTTTATTTCGTTTAATAAGAGGAATTAAAAAGGGGATATTCCAGGTTCGTAATTTAAAGCGGGGAAGAAGTGGAATCAAGTGGATTGTTTAAGAAATTAAAAAAATGGTTATGGTTATGGTTATGGTTAGGGTTAGGGTTAGGGTGCGACGTGATCGACAAGGTCTGGGAGGGAAAGCTCGAGAGGGTCGAGGTCGGCAACTGGTTATGGTTCTGGGTGCGAGGGGTGGGCGGCGGTACGGGCTTCAATGGGTTCAACATTGAGGGTCATGAGGGGGAGGTCGTCGTCAGGGGCTGGGAGCGCAACTGGAGGAAGGAGGAGGCGATGTGATATGGATACTGTGTGTAGTAGTAGCTTGTGTTGTACTTATTATTCTTAAATTTCATCATTTTTTATGGTTATTTCTCTTGATGTTCGATGGCTGTTCCAAGATTCAGATCGGAGGGTCATGGTTGCTTTTGCTGCTGTTGGACTGTCGATGCACATCAAAAAAAGTAGCAAAAAATAAGCAATTGATGTACATCACAAACCAAATTCCTTATTATTATTCTATTGTACTCCATTATACTCCCTTCGAGTCGATTAAAATGGGGGGTGTTAGCTTTTGAGGAGGGAAGTTGCTCGGATAAAATCGAGAAGTACTGTTTTTGGAGACGTAAATTCGTCTTGGTGCTGGATGGGGGGACGGTGAGAGAGGGTTTGCGGTAAGAGCGGAAAGCGTGAGTGATTAATTCCAATTTAACAATAATTAATTCCCTCGCGGGTCAATGGTTCGGATCAGATAATCCCAACTATAAGTATATAATTTTCCGGCCCAGTACATTAGACTTTCCCGGACGTTGCTGCGCTAAGAAGCATGAAAGTTGCCAAGGTAACTTTTCTTTTTGTGAAGAGAGGGGTGACGAACCTCTATAACGCGTAAATCAACGAGAACTTCCTTAACTCACCCCCCCCTCTTCCCCCACAACCCCCAACCCCTCGCAATCAAAATCCCTACCGCGCAGCTTTCCGCGCAACCTCGTAATGCGACCTCCTACCCTTACTCTTCCGTCGCTTACTCGGAGATGCTCAATCTCCTTCCCGTAACGTCCAACAACGTTATGGATTCTGACTACGGTTCTTCTCTGTTAACGACAAAGACAGAGATGGACGACCTCGAGAGTGAGAAAGAGGAGGGGGCGATTTTGGAACGCGATGCTACTAAGGCTGCATTCCTTGATGCCGCCGGAACGAAGCCAACCTCAAACCGCCAGGGCGTCGAGAACTGTCCGGCTGGAACGTTCTCAGTGGGCGGCGCCAACCAGGCGAGAGTCATGTGGAGCGAAGCGACGAGCTAACTACAGCATTATTACAACTATGCTGATAGCTTCAATCCAACAACGCCGCCGCTACCATCGCTCTGCTTTTCTAACTCCTCAACAACATTATTCTTCAAGTCCCACTCGCTATGCTCGCCGCAGTGCACCGTTTGCGACGTAGGAAATTACTCTACGTCCGGTGGAGTTGTTGGTTGCATCGCAATGTCAACGTGCGGCGCAGGACGGTACATCACGACTCCTAGCACCTCCGTCACTGACACCCAGTGCGGTGACTGTGTTGCCGGCAAAGCGACAATGGGAGGCGACGCGACGTCATGTACTGATTGCGGAACGTACAGTGATGAAGAGGGAGCCGCCGGCTGCTCGACCTGCACAGATTGTGCGATCGGTCAATACATCTCACAGGATTGCACCAGCGAAGTAGGAAAGTTCTCTTCGTCCGGCGGAGCTTTTGGCTGCACCGCCGAGTCAACTTGCGGTGCCAGACTTTACATTATGACACCTAGCACCTCCACCACCAACACGGAGTGCGAGGATTGCCATTGGTAAGGCCTCCGCTAGCGGCCTGAACACCTGCGATGAGTGCACCGGAGAAGAAAAATACTCAGACGAGCCTGGACTGCCCTCGTGCAAGACTTGCCCTCGTGCAAGACTGTCCCTGCAGGGTACAAACCAACGGTCAACCACGACGACATGGAGCAGTGCCCAAAGAATACCTTTTCAATTGGGCCAACTCTACGTGTACCATATGTCCCGACGTGCATCACAGGCAAGTACTACGACGAGCCGAGCAGCGAGTGCAAGCGCTGTCCCAAGAACACTTTCTCCATCACTGGCGCTACTGACATCGGCGGCTGCGAGGGGTGTCCTGCGGGAACACACGCTCAGCCAGGCTCAGGATACTGCACGCAGTACCTCAAGGCAAGTTCTAAGACGAGCCGAGCAATGCGTGCAAGCTCTGCCCTGCTGGGACGTACACAGCGACCGGAGGATTGAGCATTGACGAGTGCTCTACCTGTATCGAAGGCTTCTTCAGCTCGGACCCCGGCGCCTCAACCTGCTTCGCTTGCCAGCCGGGCAAGTACGTGAGCGAAGATTATACTGAATGTCTCATGTGTCCGCCTGGGCAGTTCTCAGGTGTTGCTTCACCCGCTTGCGCGAAGTGCGAACCTGGAAAATACGCTGATGGCAAGGGTATCTCAGAGTGCACTAAGAAGGGAGAGAAGTGGTCTAATTTCTTGGATTATTCTAGTGCGATAGTGGAGAGAAGGTGCAGCACCGGTCACGGTGCGATTGAAGAGGCGAGGACGGTTTTCGTGGTGAACTGGAGCTTCGAGAGGGTGAAGAGTTGGGTAGATTTTGCCGTCGCTTTTGAGGGACAGGTGAGACGCAGCGAGGAGCGAAGCGACGAGCTGGGAATGGGAGGATTGCGGTCGTGAATGAGGCTCCATAAGGAGCAAAGCGACGATATTTTCGTGATATTTCTGTTCGTCGCTCCACTCCTCGTTGAAGCTCCTCTATATTCGTGATATTTCAGCTCGTCGAACAAGACCGAGCTTACTCCCAATCCCCAAGATTTCCTTGAGGACGCGCCAATAGGTCCCCCAGGAACCCCCCCACCTTCTACTAGACCACCGACAATTCAAGAAGATGAAGGAGAAAAGACGGCAGCCAAATCTGTGTGTCAGTGGACGGAGGAGTGGGATAAGGAGTTTCAAGCTGTGTACTATTTGCACGTTGACGGAGTGACTAGTACATGGGACACGCCGGACGACTTCTGGCGGAGTGAGTAGGGTGGAGGGAGTTTGTGGTTTTGTTTACAGCAAGGGGGTTATAATTGTTTGAGATGTGGATATGAGAGAAGATTTTTGGGGAATGAGGTTGGAGGGTGATTTTTTATTGTGATTTCCCTCCATGCCCCTCCCCCAAATTCACGTGACAATTCTTAAACAATGAAAAAGACGTTTGCTTTTGTACCTAATTTCAAACCTTTACTTTAATCTACCATATTCTACTCATTCACGTTCTTTCTTCCCACGTTCGTCCCCTCTCCGAACCGTCAAACGTCCCTTTCGTTGCTCTCACCCCCTTCCATGATTCTCTTCCATTTTTTCTCAAGCCTTCGCTTCCTCGAGTTCCTTGATCCTCGCTTCCAATTCAGCGTTCTTTTCCTGCTCGGCCTTGGTCTGCGCGATCGCCTGAATCATTCCAGTTTTCAGCTGCGTCATGAGGGTTTGGACCATCTGTTCAGTTTCAGCTTGTTCCTGCTTCATGATGTCGATTTGGTCCTCGTAGTGGTGTTTCACTAAGGCAATGTCGCTGTTTAGTTTCGACTCGAGGTTTTCAATTTCGAGTTCCTTCTCGTTGACTTGCTGTTTGAGGATCTCGTTGTAGAACGAGACGGCCTTGTGTTCCTCCTGGTACTTCTCGGCGTCCTTTCGGAGGCGGGTGAAGAGTTCTGGCTGGTTGTCGATCTCGTTCAACGTGACAGCGTCCAGAGCCTGCTTCTTCTTCGAAACTCTCCTCTCCAACCTTCCCTCGCCCTCGTCGTCCGCTAGAGCCGAGGGGGAGTCTACGTCGGCGGGATCGATGAACGATTTGGGGGGGCTTGTGATTTGGGGGAGGTCGTTGTTGTTGTTGGGGTTCATGTTGGCGGTGGGCATGGGGGTGTCGACTGGAGCTAGGGGGGCGGGGGTGGGGAGGGGGGTTTGGGGCAGGGTGGGATCTAAACTTTCCGAGAGTTCAGAGGTGGGGGTTTGGGGGGTCTGGGGGGCTTGAGGGGTCTCGGGAGTTTGGGAGAAATCGATTTCCTCCAGTTCCTGCTCGTTGACTTCCTCCTCCTTGACCAACTCTTCCTTGACCAACTCTTCCTTGACCAACTCTTCCTTGACCAACTCCTCTTTGACCAACTCCTCGACCTCCACCTGCACCTCCTCCTTCTTAACAACCTCAAGGCTCAACTCAACCTCCTCAACCTCAACCACCTCCTCAACAACATCCTCAACCTCATCTATGCTCGTGTTCAACGCGGTGATGATGTCGAACACGTCCTCTCCGACCTCGTTGTCATTATCGATCTTGCCTCCTGCTTCTTCAACCTTGACGTTCTCCTCCTTCTTCTCCGTGTCCCTCTTCTTCGGGATGTTCTTGGAGAGGGCGCGGAGGGCGCTGAGGGAGTTGGACACGGGGTGGGAAACGGGGGTGGAGGAAGCGGGGGCGGAGTGGTGGCGAGAGTGGGAGTGGGGCTTGGAGGAGGAAAGAGACCTGGCGACGGGGGCGGAAGAGGGACGGCTGAGGGACTTGGAGGAGCCCTGGGTGGGGGTTTTGAGGACTTCCTTCTTGCTGTTAGTTTGCCTGGCCGCAAGGGCGTTGAGCTCGCGGAGGCTGCTTAGCCCCTTGACGGGGGCGACCGGCTTCTGAGCGGTGGAGGTGGGCGTCTTGGAGCGGGACGCGGTTTTGGCTTGAATGCGAGAAGTGGCGCGGGCGTAAGCAAACGCCGTCTTCGAGGGGAGGCCGAAGCTGGCGTTGACGAGGCTGGGGGGGAGGGGGGGAGGGGGTTAGCTCAACGCTCAGCTCTTGTTGACCCTCAACCCCTAGCTTTGCTCAGCCCATCGCATCACATTGTATCCCATCGCTAGCTTCGCGTCCTCGCTCAACCCCTCCACCACACCCAAAACCCCACTGTCAATTCTCACCTCCCCGTCATTCCACCCTGAGGAATCGGAGTCTTAGGCCTGGGCTTAGTTACAGCCGCCTTCTTGGGCGTCTTGACCTTATCAGCCTTGTTCGGTTCCTCATTCTCCGAACCGCTTTTAACCTTCCTCCACATCGCTAATTTCTCCTCCATGCTAAAAGAGGAGGACGTTAGGGACGACGTCGAGAACGACGTCAGCGTGCTCATGGTAGGGGAGGGGCCTGTGTGTTGTTGGAAAAGCGGTAGAGGGCGAAGAGAAGGGGTTAGAGGAGGATGAAAGAGGTTTTCGGTCGACGTTCGGAGAGGAAAAAGAGGTGCTAGTTGGGGATGATCAACGCAACCATGTGGTGTTTTGGACGGTGCTATGACCACTTATGTGTATTCAATTGCCGTTGTTGTGTTAATTCCGAGTACTGTGAGCTTACAATGTAGAACAAATCAATGTAATGGAGAAAAATAACGACGAGTTTTTGCTCCAATTGAGCAAAAAAGCTCCAAATGGACTCAAAAATATGAAGCTATGAACCCATCATGAAGGCCACCATGCACGCCATCTGCTGCCTTCTAATAATTTTGTCCTATTCTGTGCTATCTACCCCCTTATCCTTAAATCCCCCCTCAATCAACATCACCGCAATCAAAGTATTCCACACACTTTCCCCATCTCCTCCTGACCTGACCCCCGTCAACTCTTCCCACGGTCTAATCGTTGATTTCTCTCCACCCCCTGATTGTTCGAACGTGTGCTTGATAGTTGACGATAATGGGGTTGCTGGTTGTATGCCCTACGAGGCCACCGTTGTGGAAGGGGAGGGTACAAGTAGGTTGATAGTCTCCTACGAGGACAAGGTCTCGTCCGAGGTGAGAACAACACCCGTGAGTTATGTTCTCGCACCGCCGCACTGATCTAAACCAATAACCCCCCCCCCC
>BLQM01000007.1:127389-155210 GCA_012489335.1 Triparma laevis f. inornata
GGGGGGGGAGGAGGGGTGCGAGTGGTGAGTGATACGTTCTTGCTCGCCGCTGACGACGTGGCGGGCGGGGCGCGGCGGCCGGCGGCGACGGCGACGCGGCGGGTCCCACCCTGAACGCCGTGCCCTACAGGGGCTCCTGCTTCTGGCCCGGGGCAGACCGAGCGCTCCTCACGCCTAAGGACGCTGAGTACGTGGAGCGCCTGGCATTCGCCGAGGTCTGTATCTCCGCGTACGTGGCGACGCAGCTGGTCGCCGAGGTCGCTAACTCAGTGTATGCGGTGATGCAGCTGGTCACGCACGGCCGCGACCAGTCAGTGCTCGACGATGACACCATCTACGTGTTCTGGATCGATCACTGGATCCTTTGTGGTTTGGTTCACCAAGTCATGCGGTGTACGTGAAGCGTTGAGGTTGCAAGCACATCTCTCATTATAGTAGAGAGTTGAGATACTGACAGCACAGAAATGGGGGGCGACAGGTTTACACAAAATCTGCTGCTAAATTTCGATGGCGCTAGACCGAAAGTGAACAACGCTCGTAACCTCATATCTCGACAATGAAAGATCTAGAGATTATCTCTCACCTTCTGTGAGCTGGCGTTAGAATTTGACATTGTATGATTATGAGGAGAGGGGAGGAACGGTTCGTCAGCCAGATTTTATTGACAAATTGAGGGAGTGGAGGCGAGATTAGAAGATTTCCTGGGTTTGGAACTTAGTTTTCGCTTTCTGATCACTCTTTTGCAATACCCTTATCAGCTACCGAATCTCAGTATACACTCTGTCCACTAGCTGAAGTATAAACCCCAACACGCGCTCTGATTTTCCAAACTGTTCCACTTTGATTGGCGTCGATCGACCATCGGAATTCATTCCTCCCCCCACTCTCCCTCCTCCCCCCGTTCCCAATTCCCTTTCCCCCAAAACCTCCTCCCTCCCCCTCCCCCCAACCATGTCCACCCACCAACCCCCAAATCCTGTTACCTCCGGTTCCCACCTAATCTACCCAATCTTCTTCATGCTCGGCGTCGGTTCCCTCTTCCCCTGGAACTGTTTCATAAACGCCACCGCCTACTTCTCCTCCCGCTTCTGCGGGGGGGATAGGGCTGATGATTACTTGGCGTTTTTTAGCGTTGTATTTAATTTTACGGAGGTTGTGGCGTTGATTTGTTGTGTTAAGGTGAGCAAACATTTGGGGGCGGGGTCTGAGGATGAATTTAAAAAGCACGAGTTTTGTACTACTACGAGACGATTTTAAACTCTAGAACTTTCAGGAACAACCCCAATCGTATCAATTTCAACCCTAATGACCTGTGCTAAGCCCCGCCTGAACATGATCCCGGTGTGCTAGCTTCGAGTGGGGGCGACGATCCCGACATCATACGGAACACCGTCCTTCGTCAAATCGCAAACTACTACTGCTACTAAATTCTAATTCTTCGTCGTCACTTCGCTCCTCCTTCCCCAGTACGGCTGGTCTATGGTAACGGGCCCCCTCTTAACCTACACCTTCGTGTTCCTCCTCTGCTCCATCCTCGTCCTCCTCCCCGACTCCAACCTAATCTCCAAAGACTTCCTCTTCTACTTTACCTGCCTCTCCTTAGCCGTCGTAGGAGTCTGCACGGCCCTGATGAGCGGAGGGATCTTCGGTCTGGCGGGGATCTTCCCGCCGATATGCACGCAGGCGCTTATGAGCGGACAAGGTGAGTTGAGCGCTCAGATTTAAAGAAAGTACTGCACAGCGTTTAACTTATTAATACTAACCCAACACAATCCACACAGGCCTAGCAGGCGTAATCGTAAGCCTCTCCTCAATCTTCACAACCCTCGCCGTCTCCGCCCCCACCGACCAATGCGATTCCACCGACGATTCCGTCGAAGAATGCGCAGAATACACCATCGACTGGGCCGCGTTCTCTTACTTCATCGTCGCCGTTATAACGCTTTTAATATGTGTTGGGTGTTATGCTACGTTGGATAGGTTACCGATTACGAAGTATTATAGGGAGAAGGCTAGTAGGACTACGAGTGTTGATAAGGGGGAAGGTGAGAGGAAACTCTTGGGAGGTAGGATGTTATCATTTTTAGTTTATTCTAACTCTTACATCTCGTTTTCAGAAATTGAGGATCCCCTACTCGACAAACTACTCTCCGCGTCTTCGGATGACTCCAAGGTGTCGAGGGTCTTGACGGCTGTTAAGGCACCCGCTTTCGCGGTTTTCATGAGTTTCGCGGTTACACTAGCTCTCTTCCCGACTATCACGAGCAGGATTGAGAGTGAGAGCAAGTGCGATTCTGATAACAGGTGAAGCCTGGTTTTGTTTGGAGCGTTTTATTTCGTTAATTTACGTTCATAAATTCTAACGCACCCCCCCCCACACCCCCACTCTCAGGTTCTACAACGACCTCTTCGTTCCCTTCTCCTTCCTAATGTTTAACACCTTCGATTTCTTCGGTCGCGTAATCCCCGGTTTCTTCTCCACCTCCAACAAAACCCTCCAACGCGGCACCGTAATCGCCTCCCTAATCCGCTTCGTCTTCTTCCCCCTCTTCCTCCTCTGCAATGTCAAAGGAACAGAGCTACCTATCACGTTCAACTCTGACTTTTATCCTATTTTTTTCATGATGTTATTCGCATTAACTAACGGAGCTACTAGTAGCTTCGCCATGATGCTAGGACCGCAGCTGGTCCCCGCGAATGAACAGGAGCTGACTGGAACGGTTATGATCTTCTTTTTGAGCGCAGGGCTGATGGCGGGTAGTGCTATATCTTTTATTTGCCTTAGAGTCGGAACGGGGGAGTGGTGATGTGATGGGTGGTGATTTGTGGAAATGGAAAAAATCATAGTTAAAAATTATAGTTAAAAATTAATTACGACAAACTGGTTTGTGGTTGCTAAACTGCGTGTGTGCTCTCTTATTATTTTTTGTTTAAGGTTTCGGCTTCCCCGAATTCGACAAACGCTTGTAGACCTTGTACGGCGTGCTCAGCAGACTTTGTTTGTTTCCTTCTCGTTCGTCTTCTTTTTTCGTTCCCTCCCTCTCCCTCTCTCCGACGTCTTCGGACCGAGAGAGATCAAGCTGTAAAACTTTCTCGTGGTACATCCGAGGAGCGCTACGAGGAACCTGCGACGAGCATTAGTGAGCGAGGAGCGAAGCGACGAGTTAGTATAGAATACTCTGGATGTGAGGAGTGTTCAGGAGCGAGAGCGATACATGCTCGTCGCTTCGCTCCTCGTTGTCGTCGTTCGCTCCTCGCAGCTTCTCACCTCCATCGTTTCAACCCTCTCAGGCTGCCCACTCGAATCGTTGCTCATGGAGTTTTTTATGATTATCTTACTCCTAGTGACGGTGACGGCGGTGGGACGCACCCAGTCGAGGCCGTCTTGATTTTTCGTTCTTGATTTTCGAGCGGATTTTGCGGATTCTTCGGCTAATTCGGATTTCACCTGTTTGTCGACGTTGGCGAGGGAAGAGAAGTGCTGTCTTTCGACGTCGGAGAGGACGTTGCTGGACTCGCTGTCGGGAGTTCGGGGCGACAGCAAGGTGCGGGGGCTGGGGTCGGCGTCTCGAGCTTTCATTGCGGCCACATTCATGGTGCCTCCGGTGTAAGTGAGGTCGTTTCCTGGGGGGGGGGGGTAGGGGAGCGGCGAGCGAACGAGCGAAGCGAACAGGGTTAATGGCGTGTATGTGGTAACGAGCGTAGAGCAGTTGATTATTATTATTATGCTCACCTCCTCCCAAAACCTGACACACCACAGCAACGTCATCAACGAGAATCTCGTCTCGTACGTATCGCCTAAGGCTGCGCTCGACGCTGACGTGCGAGCGGAAGCGGACGAAGCCGAAACCCTTCTCGCCGCAAGCGACGTTTACTTCGCGGATGGCGCCGAACTCGCTGAAGGAGGAGGCGAGGGAGTCGATGCTGTGGGGGGTGTTGTATTTAGTAGAGATTTTGATTTTTTTGGAGATGTGTGTGGTTTGTTTGCTCTCAGTCGCATTATTGCTGCCGCTTTAGTGATTCCTGGGGTCTCTGCATGACGCTCCTCTCACGTTCGCCTAAACCGGGAGTCGCCGTATCCAGATGAGGTTGTTCTTTTAAATATATCATCATCGAGCAAAAATTCACAACCCCCCCCCTCCACCCTTCTCACCTCGCGTTCCTCCTCATCCCATAAACCAAAACCGTACACTCCGGCGGTTCCCTAACACACTCCCACAAGCTCGGCAACAAACACGCAATCCCATGCGTAATCCTACTAGCATCATCCGGATCCAACCTCTGATGCCGTACTGCGACGAGCGAAGCGAGTCGCATGAAGATAGGCGTTAACGATTAGAACTGCGTAGCGAAGAAAGACGCTTGCGCGTTTAGAATAAAACTTCCAGCGCATCCGAAGTACAAGCGCTAATATCGCATTCATAGCTCGTCGCTTCGCTCCTCACAGTTTCTCACCTAATGCTACCAAATAATTGAGTTTTTCTTGGAGGTACGAAGCATCGGAGTGTTTGGAGTAGGGGGAGGAGAGATGGGAGCGGGAACGTTTTACGTAGGTTATTGTTTCGTGGTAACAGGTGGCTTCGATGCGGGAGGGGGATTTTGAGGGGGGGTGAGGGGGAGGGGTGGAAGAGGTGAAACTGCGTCACGACGAGTGTAGCGACGAGCATTGATGAGTTAGAATTAAGTAACGACGAAAACAGCATTGACGCTGTGACTGGCGCCACATGCACAATTCGTCTATAGCAGCAAACCAGCGCATTGCCAGCGAGGAGCGAAGTCTCACCGGACGGAGGATTGGGTGGTGGAGAGGTGGATGTCGCGGGGCTCGAGGAAGGCCATGGTTATGGCTTGGGAGACCATGCCTTCGGAGACGAGATCGGAGTTTGAGAGGCGGGTGCGGAGGGGGTCGGGGTTCCACGAGCGGTTTACCTGTGAGGGGGGTTGGAGGTGGGGAGGGGGGGGGAGTTGTGTATTTCTTAGAATGTGAAGGCGAGACCGACGATGACAAAATATATATTGGTTGCTTTTTTGCTCTCAGTCGCATTATTGCCGCCGCTATAGTCCGCTCTGGAGTCTCTGCATGACGCTCCTCTTCCGTTCGCACGTGGGAGTCGTTTTGATCTGAAGATTCGTAACAGTTTTGAATATATCATCATCGAGCCTCTCCTCCCCCCTCTCCCCTCCCCATCTCACCTCCTCCTCAAGCGGATCAATCCACCCCCCCCCTTTCTTCCTTCCCTGCTGCACAACCTTTTCCCCCCTGTCCCCCTCACTATTCCTCCTCCTCAAATTATTATACCCATAATACCCAAACTCCGGCGTCTTATGCACCTCCTCCACCTCCCCCCCCCTCTCCGGAATCGGGCTAACGTATTTCGACTCGATCTCCTGCCGACCGTATGCGGTAGCGAGTGCAATTTAGGATTGCCGTTACTGAGTTAGAAATTTGCATGGCAGTTTACAAGTGGCGTAGGATCGTTGACTGAGCTACAAGCGAACGTCGTCTCGTAACGAACGGAATTAACACATTCTCAGCGAGGAGCTTTATGCGAACGAGACAGTTCCTCACCTCTTTGATGCTTATTTTATTAAGGGAACGGTCGGATTTTTGTTTAAGGAGTTTTGATAAAAAGCTGAATCTCGTACTCAAAGTCGTACTCGATGATTTTAAACTCGTGTCATCGCTACTCGAGTGTTTGGTGGCGGTGGGGGAAAGGGAGGAGGTGGGGGAGGTGGGGGAGGTGGAGAGCTCGGAGGACATGGAGGCGAGGGAGGTTAGGCCGGAGGGGGTTGGAGGGAGGTTAGTTGAGATTTGGGGACGGGAGCGTAGGAGAAGAAGGATTTGTCGTTGTAGTAGAGGTCGTATTGTCTTTCCCTGGTTCGGGCGGGGGAGTGGTTGAGTACGTGGATGTTGGGGGGGGGGTTTAATTGGTGGGCGTTGGGGTTTGTGTGTGCTCTCAGTCGCATTATTGCCGCCACTATGGTGGGGTCTGGAGTCCCTGCATGACACTCCTCTTTCGGTTGCCCGTGGGAGTCGTTTTGATCTGAAGGTTTGTTCAAGGTTTAAATATATCATCATCAAGTACGTCGTCTCTCTCTCTCTCTGCCCCCCCCCACCTCTCACCTATACCCCGGCAACCCCACATGCGCGATAATCCTGAACTCCCCTATATCCCCGAAAACGCACTCGTAAGTGCTGTGTTCGTAGCATTCGTTTGATTCTCTCTGGTGTGAGCAACGGGGATGATTTTGGGTTAGGAATGTTTTTAGGAGGCGACGTGAGTGTTTTAGGGGGGGGGTTGCTCTCAGTCGCATTATTGACGCCGCTATAGTAACATCTGGAGTCTCTTTATGATGCCCCTCTTACGTTCCCCGTGGGGTACTACCGTGGGAGTCGTTTTGATCAGATTTCTATTCTTCCGTTTGAATATATCATCATCGTGCATTGTTCAATCAATATCGCTCCATAGCTTTACACACCTAATTTTCGTCAAAGGAACGCCGGCGTGCCAAATTTTGCGTGGAGTTAGAACACATCGCTCACGTGGGAAGTAGTTTGAGCGAAGCGAAAGTGTGCTCTCAGTCGCATTATTGCCGCCGCCATAGACAACTCTGGAGTCTCTGCATGACGCTCCTCTCACGGTCGCCCGATGGAAGTCGTTTTGATAAGAAAGACAGTCGAATTTTTGAATATATCATCATCGAGCTCCTCCCCCCCCCTCCCCCGCCCCCTCTCTCACCTCCCCATCCGGATACCTCTGCACCTCTGCGCTATCCCAAGTCAACAAGCTCTTCCTACTATCAATACTCCAAGTCAACCTCAAAGTATGCGGGCTCGGAGGGTGTGGAGGAGAGAGAAGAAGGAACTGAAATGTTATCTGAGAGGGGGAGTTAGAGGGGACGCGGTCTGAACCTTATGACACTCTCGGCTTCTCCTCGCGTCGCCCCGCCCTGTCCATTTCCTCCGCTTACGACTAGGGCGGAGGACACGAGGGTCCACAAGCGCACTCGCAGCCGGAAAACAACCACCTCGCCCTCGATCACCACCTCCTCCCCTCCCCCCAGCGGAGAGGAGAGGGGAGGAGAGGAAAAGATGATCGTTTTACGAACGAAACGACCGTCAACAAAATGTCTCATAAAAATTCATACGAGGCGTGAACTTACTCTTCTTTTACTATTCTTAACCCTCCTCCCACACAGCTGCACATTAAAACCAATTCTTTGCAAGGTTGCCTCGTTTCTTGCTGCTAAAAACTCCATCTTTGGAATGTGCCAAATTTTTTGACTGGCAGCATTTTTCGAGAGGATTTTAAAAGTACGTTTTTGAGGTTGTGGGGGTGGGGTAGAGGGAGAGGGAGAGTATGCACGTGTACGAGGTTGTTTGCTAAGCTTGAGAGTGTGTATGAAATGTATTTATAACTGTTCTTCTTTCTCGGGCGCGCCGGGGCACCGGCTCTCTCTCCCTCTGCCTTTGATTTCATTGTGTAGTCGTTCTCGTTTAATTCCTATGTTCTAACTATAGTCTTGGACAGGTAGTATGGCTAGTACGCCGCAGTTTAGTCCCAGGGCTATAAACAATTCGTTGAGTTGGGGGTCGAAGGTGAGGAAGAGGTTCGAGGCGGTGGGGAGGAGCGTTTGCTCGATGATGATATATTCAAGAACGAGTTTTTGGTCTGAATACGGCGACTTCCATCTGGCAACCGTAAGAGGAGCGTCATGTGGAGACCCCAGATCTAATTAAAACGGCAGCAATAATGCGACTGAGAGCAAATCTCCCAACATCACTTCGCCCGTCTCGTTTCTCACGCATTCTAACTCGCTCATCCTACACGCTCGTGTTCTCTTGGGGATTTAGGTAGGATGATTTGACGGAGGGATTTGAACATTGAACATGCTCGATGATGATATATATATATTTTTTGCAGAAGGTCTGAATACGGCGACTCCCACTCGCAAATAGTATGAGGAGCGTCATGAGGAGACCCCAGTTTTTCCTATAGCTGCAGCAATAATGCGACTGAGAGCACACGCCAGCAAATTCAACGTCTTCCCCCTTCGAATCTAAACGATTCTAACCCCGTCCTCGAATTGCTCGTGCTCTCTTTAACTCAATAGGTAAGACGATTTGACGGAGCGAATTGACGATAAACGTCCTCGATGATGATATATTCAAGAATTTGTTTTGGTTTCTGAATACGGCGACTCCCACACGCAAACTTAAGTGGAGCGTCATGAGGAGACTCCAGAGATGACTACGGCGGCGGCAATAATGCGACTGAGAGCACCCCTACCCCCCCCCCACAACCCCCTCCCCCCTATCAAATTCAACGATCTAACCCCCCCCCAACACAACCACAGTACCCCACCTACCAAGTCGACTACACCGCAGTGAATGCTGGCCGCCGCTTGGCGCTGACTAAGCGCCGCGTCCGCTGGCGCTTCGGCTACCCCTCCCTCCCCTCCCTCGAGTCCGGCAAGACCGGCACGGACTGCCGCGGCGAGGAGCACGAGGTGTCCCTCGTCTGGTCCTTGACCAGCGGCAAGAAGTCCGTCGTCTTCGACAACGTTGAGGTTCACTCTTCTGAGAGCCGTCAGAGCGTTTTCGAGTTCAGCTGGTCCCGCGACAACCAGCACGTTTACAAGATCGTCGCGAACGCTGCCGGAGGCGGGCAGAGGCAGTACGACCTTTACGTCGATGGGCAGAGCTACTTCGACATGCCCAAGGTGTACGAGTTGGGGATGCCCAACGCGGGGCCGAGGTCGAGGGGGATTATTGGAAGCGTCAACGAGGCAGCGGTTCAGAGGTCGCCGCCTCCCGTCGTCGCGGGCCAGGCGGTCAGGAGGCCGAAGACTTCGTCGGAGGAGGAGGCTGACTTACAGAGGGCGATCCGGGAGAGTTTGGCGGAGGTGAGCGTCACGTAATTCAAATTCAGTTACTTCGTTGTCGCTCTCCAATTCTCATTTTGTTCTCGCTTCGCGCAGAGCCAGGCCCACATTAACAGGCAGAAGTCCCACTCCTTCGATCACCACCATCAGCACCACTCGCCCTCCGCTCCGCCCAGCCACCAACTCCCTCCTCGCCAGCGCTCCAACTCCAACCCCGAATTCGACCTCCTATCAATGGGAGTCACCGACCTCGCCATTGGCGGCGCCACCGCCCCCCCCCAAGACCCCTCCCAGTGGGACCCCTTCGGAACCAACCAACCCCCAACCCCCACCCACACCAACCAACAAAACTTCCAACAACACCATCACCTCCAAGTCGTCACAGGTAACAACAGCGGAGCGGCGATCAATCAACCGCAAATGCTCAGCCCGTATGATTCAGGGGGTGGGGATATAGGCACGAACTTGAGCGCTGAGGCGGCTGTAGGTGAGACAGGGGTTATTGCGGAGGGGGAGGGGAGGGAGGTGCTCGATAATGATATATTCAAAAGATCGTTAAAAGGCCTGAATACGGCGACTCCCACGAGCAAATGAAAGAGGAGCGCCATGCAGAGACTCCAGAGGAAGCTATAGTGGCGGCAATAATGCGACTGAGAGCACCCCCACCCTCCCCACCCTCCCCAATCACCCCACCCCCCAAACCCTAAAAAAACTCTCACTCGTCTCTTCTCCCCCCCCCTTCCCCCCCAACCCCACGCAGCAAACGCCAACTACAACTCATCCTCCTCAACCTCTTTCCAACAACAACACCTGGGCACGTCGCCGCAAGGCTCGCAGGTTGACAAGGCGATGAAGTCGATGGTGAACCTCGACAACTTGAACGCTGCCTCCGGCAACCCCTTTGACAGCGTCATGAGTTCAAACAACGATCAGTTCGGTTCAGGTAATAAAAAACATCTCTCAACCACAATAAATTAATCTCTAACCCCCTAACCCCCCCCCCCCACCCCCCCCACGGCAAACCCAGCCTCAAACAGCTGGCCAACAGCACCCCCAAAAACAGCGCACCCCCGTCATGATGAAGAACAACAGCATCAACTTGTCCCTCAGCGGCGACCAGAGCCAGCAGCAGCAGCAGTACCCGGGCCACATTACGCCCTCCGCGAGCAACGTCTCGTACATCAGCAACGTCAACAGTGGGTTCGATTACTCGGCGTCGACGCCGACTCAGCAGCAGCAGATGCAGCACCAACAGCAGCTGCAACAGCAGCACCAGCAGTACACAGGTAAACCACGACGTGCAGTAATCGTCGTCGCGCAATTCTAACTAACTTGACCCCCTCTGACCCCCCCCCGCAGGCTACGCCAACCAACAAAACCAACAAAACCAAAACCTCGGACGCATGCCCTTCAATAGCCCCGCGGGACCATCCATGATGCAGGCGCAGCAGCACGGCGGCTTCAACCACCAGCAGCAGTATGCCGCTTCCGCACAACCGCCACCGGACGAGTTGAACGGAAGCTTCCACCAAACGTACCAACAGCAGAATTACGGTGGTTTCTAAGGGGATGGGGTTGGAGGGGGGGAGGGTCAGTCACCGTTTTGCACGTCCATCATTCGATAAGGAATGATTCGCAGCGCCACACATAAGTTAAGAACCTTTGCAAATCGAACAATACCTGTCTCTCTTACCTTTTATTCTAACCTTGGACGCGAGAATGGTATTGCCTGAGTTTTAGAGGGTTGATAACTCCCCGCACTTGATAATCTTGACTGAGGGGAAGAACCAAAATAGGGCGGGGGTCGACGGCGTGAAATTGCTTGCCCTGAGCATCTTGAAAATAACTAAGAGCGATTCATCACCTCAACTCTCGCCAAAATCTATCAATAAATAACCCATAGATTTCCCAAAACTTGTGTTATCAGAAATTCGAGAAACTCAACAGCCTTGTTTGCCCAATCTTGTCTTGTCAATTAACTTCACCACCCTTGACGACAGACGCTTACTAATTACAATGGTGAGCCTACCCTATTACATCCCCGACAAATACTTAAGCCTTTCTCGCTACAACCCCGCGGATAGTTAAATATACCTCCAACATATAATGTATTTTGGGGTTGTGTCGGCATGGTCCTCCCCAACGGTTTGCTGAGCTCATGTCGCCGTAATTATCGGAGATCCTTACTCTTACACCTACTTAACGTCCAAGAACGTTCAAATCCCAAACTATTCTAACCCCTAACCGCTCTCTTTTCCCCTATTTCCACCTGATTCGTCCGTTCTGTAGAGCTCGAAACCCAAGTCAGCCATCCCCAACTCAGCCATCAGTGGCATCTCCACGACTTCCTCCACCGAGGGAAAGAAGAGGGCGAAGACCAGGGAGAAAGACTGGCACGAGGAGGCCAACCCTACAAGTAAAAATGAGGTGAGAGAGAGAACAGGGGGTGGGGAGGGGTTAAAGGGGAGCGGAAGCGAGCCGAGGACGAACCCTGGAGGAGGAGTGAAGCGACGAGCTGAGGGCTCTGGTAGTAGCTGCTTCGGGCGCACTAAACTACATCTAAACTAACTCGTCGCTTCGCTCATCGTTTCTTTTCCCACAGCTCAACAGTTGGTATCTCTATGACTGGGCCAACTCCGTGTTCTCTTCCGCCGCCGTGGTGATGTGGCTGCCTTACCTTCTTTTGGGTCTCGCCGAGATGAAAGCTTGCCCTTACAGCTACGTGGAGCCTGTCGTGACTGAGGACCACAGGTGGTTCAGGCCTGAGGTTATTAGCGTTTTCGGAAACTCCATCGAAGACACCTGGGTGGGATACTTCAACGAGACGACCACGTGCCGCTACGACTGGGACCAGGCCCTGAGGTGAGACAAGCAAAGCAGATATATTATTAGTAGAGGACGCCACTAATTCTAACACATCAATATAACAGCCTCGGCCTCTGGTCCGTCGACGTCGACATCAAGCCCCCCTACTACCTCGAGTGCGGAAACCCGAACTACGGTTTGCAGTACCTTCCTCTTCACATCCGTTCGAAGGAGCCCTTCTGCGCCGCTGAGGACGAGTGCCAGGTAAGAATCTGCGAGGAGCGAACGACGACAACAAAGAGCGAAGCAACGAGGATGTCGCTCTCCTTAAGAACACTCTAACTAACTCGTCGCTTCGCTCCTCCGCTTGCTAATGCTTCTCGCTACGCTCGTCGCAGGACTTCCCCGACGAGCCCTACGACACGAGGAAGACCGCCCCGGAGGCGAGGAGAAAGCATTTGCCTTTCGACTCCGCGTATGATGCCGTTATCACCTGCGACTACCCCACCGCCATCAAGTTCGAGCCGGTCAGGAACGTGAGTTACTACGCCGTGGCCGATGGCGCCAAGAGTAACGGCGAGTTCAAGGGAGACGGATCCACGAAAATCGTCGACGGAAGTGATCGCTCCGACTACATCGGTCCCATAAACTTCGACCTCGCCTTGACCAGCGACAGCGCCACCGTGGACATTACTAAAGTTAGGTGAGAAGCTGCGAGGACGAAGCCTACTGAGGAGCAACGTGACGAGCTGGGAATACTACAATCGCGTGCTCCTCACATTAATAACATTCTAAATTAATTCGTCGTCGCTTCACTCGTCGCAGTTTCGTCAGCAGCAACCCATTTAACATTCTCGCCGAAAACATTCAGTTCACGCCGAAGAGTGGGGGAGGCTACAACATGGTGGTGGTGCCCGAGCAGTTCGCAGTTGGAGCTAGTACGATTAGTATTCTAGTGGACGACGTTAAAGTGATGAGGTGAGGGTTAGGGTTGAGGAGCGAAGCGACGACGATGCTGCGACGAGCGTAGCGAGTCGCTTGAAGATTAGTGCTGACTAGTTAGAATTAGGTAGCAGCGATAGTGGCGTCGATAACTAGACTGGAGCTCCTAGCGCAGTCGAATAACGAACGGAATTAAGCATTCGACTCCACGCTCTGAAGCTCCACGCTCTGAAGCTAACAGCGACGACGATTGCTGCATTCGACCCCACGCACTTCCGCTGTTACAGCATTCTAACTCGTCGCTTCGCTCCTCGCCCCCCACAGCTTCACCGTGAACACCCTCAAAATGCCCTTCTGCCCCTTCCCGGTGCAGTTCCTCGGCATGGAATCCCTCCCGGTCACGTACGTGCTGGATCTGATCTTCCTTTCCGTGCTGTTCCAGGCCTTCTTCTTCATCACCTTCTCCGGCCTGGGCGACTTCGGACCCTACCGTAAGATGATCCTCATGCAGACCGGCATCGGAGGAAGCCTCTGCTGCATGTCGAACATCCTCTTCACCGAGGGAGACCAGGTGAGACGCAGCGAGAAGCGAAGCGATGAGCTGAAAATACGACAATTACGGTCGTAATCCAACTGCACTAGTAGCTTCAGTCTTAGCGTCGATGTTACTTTCGTCGTTACTTAATTCTAACTCATTATCGCCAATACTCATGCGACTCTCTCGTCGCAGTACGAGCTCGCAGGACTCGTCTTCATCATCTCCAACGTGCTCTTCGGCGCCAGTATCGTCATGTACAACGCGTACCTGCCCTTCATCACCAAATGTCACCCCACCTTCATGGACAAGATGACCGACTTCAAGGCCCAGAAAGCCGGCGGCGCCATGAAGATCGGAAAGGCCCTGAAGGAGCTCTTGGAGGTCTACGCCGACCTGATGGACGCCATCTCGGCGAACGGTTGCTTGTACGGATACATCAGTGGAGGTGAGAAACTGCAAGGAGCGAAGCGACGAGCTGGGAATACGACAATTGCGCGAGTTACTTCGAGGAGCGAAGCGACGAGCATTAAGCACATTATACTAACTCGTCGCTTCGCTCCACACCTCGTTAATGCCCCTCGTTACGCTCGTCGCAGCATTGATGGTCATCATCACCATGATCATCATCATGTTGGAGCCTACCTGGTTCGGAATTAGGCTGAGCATCTTCCTCACCGGGCTGTGGTGGTTCATCTTCTCGCTGCCCATGATCCCGTACTTGGAGAAGGTGAGGAACTACGAGGACGAAGTCCAGCGAGGAGCGAAGCGACGAGCTGATATATCGCTTTCGCTCCTCGCTACAGTGAACACATTCTAAACTAACTCTTCGCTTCGCTCCTTGGACTTCGTCCTCGGCTCCTCGCTACGCTCGTTGCAGAGGCCCGGACCTCCTCTACCCAACGCCAACTGCGCCTTCTACCTCACCTTCAGTTTCAAGAGGCTGCTCGCGAGTATGAGGTGCCTTCCGCACATCCCCGAGACCATGAGGTTTTTGATCGCCTACTTCCTCTACTCCGACGCCTACTCCACCATCGCGTCCGTGGGCCTGCTCTTCGCCGTCGAAGAGATGAACATGGGGGCCATGGAAGTCGCGCTGCTTGCCTTCGTCGCGCCCATCTGCGCCGCCGTCGGCATTGTGTTCTTCCGCTGGGTCCAAATCCGCAACCACTACGACACCAAGAAGATGATTCTCATTTGTTTGGGCATCATCGCAGGCATGGTCGGCTACGGCATCCTTGGGTTTAGTGGAGGTGAGGTATTGTTTTGTGGAGCGAACGACGACAGCGAGGAACGAAGCGACGAGCTTGGAATACGACAATTACGCGCTCCTCGCACTAAGAACCATTCTAAACTAACTCTTCGCTTCGCTTGTCGCAGTCATCGGCGTTGTCTACAAGTGGGAGCTCTACGCCCTGATCTTCGTCTACGGATTTGTGTTGGGACCCATCCAGAGTTACACGAGGTTGGCCTACACCGACGTTGTCCCTCCCGGTCAGGAGAGTGAGTTCTTCGGAATCTACGAAATCTCAGACAAGGGAAGTTCCTGGATGGGACCTTTGATCTGCGCCCGTCTTTACCAGGCCACCGGTAGCATGCGACCCGCCTTCGTTTACCTCCTTTTCATGAGCTTGGTCGGCTTCTACTTGGTTCACAAAACCGACTTCGAAGAGGGATCCGACGCCTGCCGCCGAAAAGAGATCCAAGTGAGGATGGAAGCCGTGAGGAAGAAGTTGGGCGTGAGTAAGATCCAGATCCAAATGAACGCCAAGAAGTTCTTGGGAGTCAAGAGCAGCACGGCAAGCAGCACCACCGCGAGTGGAGTTAGCACGAAGAGTAGTGCAGTTGAGTCGACTGTGGAGACCGGCAGTGCCAAGGACGAGCGCAGTGTCATCGACAAGGGCATGAAGGAGCTCACGCACGACGACGTGGTGGACGCTCCCATCGACGCGCTTCTGCAAAAGGGCAGTACTTTGGAGGTCGGGGAGACGGCGGCCGAGCACATGCCCAAGAGGAAGGGAAGTATTCTGTCGGTGAGGAGTAGGGCCACGGGAGCCACGGGGCCAAGGAGCACCAAGGAAAAGCCGGAAGGGGAAAGGAGTGCCAGGAGTTCGAGTAGGGGAAGGAAAAGTAGTCTTCACCAGATTGCCGAGGTCGCGAATTTGGGAGATTTAAGTGTCGCGAACGTCGGAGGAAATAAGGTTGCGCCTGTGGGGGAGCCGTAATTTGTTTGTGGGGGGGGGTTTGGATTTGGGGGGTGGGGGTTTGCGAGGAGTGGGTGTGTGACGATGATTTGTTAAGTGTTAGAGTTAGTTAGTTTCGAAGATTAAATTAATTTGCCAAAAAAAGAAGAGGGGAGATGTTTTTTTTTGAAGCAAGGGCATTGCTTCCGTTTACTACTTGTTACTTGTTGTGTCTCTTTTCCTTTCCCTTTCCCTTACGAGGTTTGAACCTTGGTCTGGCAATCCCTCAACCCCCCACTTACGTTCCCCCTACTCTCTACCCTTTAAGCACTTCTTGCAAAGTTTCGAACCACTGGCAGCGTTCTTCTCGCAGCTGTCAACCTCGCATTTGAGAAATGGACGTTGACCACAGCCCCCTTTTAACAATTTACACGTTAGGGACGCGATTCCGCACATGTTGGAACAGTGCTGGCACTGTTTTTTGCCTATGGCGGGGCTGGATGGAGAAGCGCTACGATCGCTCGCAGAGGAAGCATGGTGGAGTTCGCGCAACAGCGACTCCACGACAATACGTGGGACGGATTCCGTGGCCAATGTTTGAAGCACGGACTTCGCCGTCTCATCAAACCCTTGAAAAGTTTCGCCACGCTGGGAAACTACGGGCGGGGGGTGAAAATATCGGAGCGCGGGGGATAACTTCCTCGCTGACGCTCTCTTCTACAGATTCCTCAACATCTAGCGCCGCTGCCTTGTCCTCCTCGATCTTCCTCTCGGCCTTCATGGCCTCAACCTTCTTGATGGTCTCCTTTTTCCTCTGCAGGCTCTGAAGCATGGTGACAGCCTTGTCGTAACCCTTCTTGATAGCCTCTTCTTCCTCGGCGAGCGGGGCTGAGTTGTACAAGTTAAAGTTGGTTGAGAGTACGGGTACGACAGGCTCCATCGTTTAATGTTCTTAAAAAGGGTGTGAGAGTTTCCAAGTTCCCTAACTGATTTTATGTTATGTTAATTTAAATACTTTAGAGATTGGCGATCGAATAATGGGGCAAAGAAATGCAGGCAGTTTTGCTCAATAGGATGGCATATCAATAAAATTGGCGAGTTAACTTACTGTTTGTAAGAGTAAATACGTTTGTTTTCAAGAACTGCCTCCACTCCAAATCCTCTGGCATTTGTTTCCCAGATCGATTGCGGTGGAGGTCTTACAAGAGACAATTTAGATTATCTCACCATACGATTTATACAACATGGATCAAAACATCTCCCACACGAACCATCCATTAGTAGGTGGCGGGATGGACAACTTAAATG
This sequence comes from Triparma laevis f. inornata, assembly GCA_012489335.1. Classification (NCBI taxonomy): domain Eukaryota; class Bolidophyceae; order Parmales; family Triparmaceae; genus Triparma; species Triparma laevis. The sequence continues at coordinate 144,049 of BLQM01000007.1, forward strand.
ATGAAAGTCTTTTACAGGCGGAGCTTAATACCTTGCTAGCTTTGCCTGGCGCGCCTCACCACCTGTTGGAATATGGAATAATGAAAAATACATGGACCCTTTAAGCAACTTACCAACCAATCCTGCCCAGGATTTGGACAACAACTCGCTCCCTTTGAATGTGAAGCAAGAGTTTATAAAATTGCAAGGGGAAATGGAAGCTCAGGAAAAGAAATTGCAATGTTTTCAACAACAATTGCAATGTCTTCAACAACAACAACAACAACAAGCACAGCAACCACCACTTGTCGCCGTGTCTCCGTTCAGCTCGCCTCCACATCAATCTTCACCTGAAAGCTCGTCGCCCGAGGACAGTCATACACCAACAACTACAACAACAACAACAACGACGTTGCCTAAGGACAGATTCAACAATACGACAAGTCCGGGCCAATCCTTTGTTCAAATCGAGTTCCAGTTATGCGTTGAAGGCGTAGAAATTAATCTACTAACGGAATTGTTGACGAAGAAGACATTCTACATGAATCACAAATCTGCCCTATCATCGAAAAGCGATTACATGACCTTTAAGAATACAACCATCGATGCCCTTAAAATGCCCAAGACTTATAAAAAGTTCAAAGCCGAAAGCTGGATACGCGGGATATAAAGGAGAGGCGGAGTGGGACAATAATATTGACGACTGGATCTTCGGAAAGCCTAGGGGACCGCCCAAGGAAGGTAAAAAATGGGACAAAAAAGTAGGTGATTGGGTTTAAAGAAGAATAGGAGGCGGGGGAGGGGGGGGGGAAGATACTAAAGTAAGAACGTGAATCACATTTAAAATTTAAAGATTTTCAAATCAATTTTTAAAACGACGCTCCCTCTCTCCTTCAAACGCTCCCTTCCCTCCCTCGAAATATGCTCCCTTCCACCCTCGAAATATGTTCGTTAAATAGTTGCCCCCCCCACCTCCTCTATTCCATAACCTGCTTCAACGTAACCAACCCCTTACACAGTTTAACCGTCACCTCCGCCAAAACAATCGTAGAATCGATGAACGTGAGGTCGTCCGGAACTGAGCCGTTTAGAGCTTCTACGATTACTGGAAATTCTGTGCAACCTAGTACGACCATATCGCAGCCTTCGGTGTGTACGAGGAAGTGGAGGAGAGGGGAGAATACTTCACACGCCTGTAGAGAAATCGAAAGATTCGTTTGTTAGGATCGAAATTCGCAAATCCCCAACAAATCCCCCCTCAAAATAACATTACCCCCTAATTAATTCTCACCTCGTCAATCTCCCCCGCCTTAACATGATAAATCGCGTCCATACAAACCTTCTGTTCCCTCTCTCCACACACATACGGTTTCCTCCCCCCCAACCTCTCCATCTCCCTCTGATACAACCCACTCTTCATACATCCCGTCGCTCCTAATACCGCAACCTTCGAACTCGGAGTGCTTAAGGATAGAACGCGTTTGGAGGTTAAGGTTACGAGGGAGAGGAAGGGGATTGAGGAGGTTGAGAGACCGCGTTCCATGTAGGATTGAAAGTGGTGGGCGGTGTTGCAGACGCAGATTACGAAATCGACGGAGGGGAGGAAACGGGAACATACTGTTGAAGGGGGAAGAGAAAGAGGGGATGTTAGAACTGCTCGGTTTTTTTTACATGTACGAAGAACATTAAATATCTCTTACCTCTCTCCATGTGCTCTCCAGCCTTCACAATTTCCCCTTCATCCCCACTCAAAATCGCCTCCTGCCTGTTCGGAATAGTAGGATCATTAACCAAAATATACTTCACATGATCTTGATCCGTTCTAGCTGACGTTAGTTCGTGGGTTAAGGAGATAATGAGTTGGAGGAAGGAGACGGTGGCTTGGGGACCCATGCCGCCGACTATGCCGACGGTTAGGTCGTTGGTGGGGTCGGTGGTGTTTTGGGGGAAGGAAGACATTGGGAGGGGAGGGAGGCTGAGGGGAGAGGAGGGGGGGGGGTAAGGGGTTAGTTGGGAATGAGGAGGAGATTTGAGTGGGAGGGTGATGTGGCGTGCAAGATTGAACACGAGAGCGACGCGGAACGGACGTCGAGCATTGGTTGGTGGCTTAGGATCGTTATAGGCCTCCTTTCGGTAAACAATTCTTAACCTCACTTCCCCCTAGCTTAACGTGACGGTACTGACTTTTCCGTCCACGCCATCCTCTTGTTGCCGATTTATCGTCTATCCCTTACCTTCTGTACTGATATTATTATCGAGGAGGGGAGGGAGAGGAGAGAGAGACGAGGGAGGATTGGAGGATCGGCTACGGTGGACAACGAGGGCTGATTAATGGGCCCAACGCGCTAGAGTGTGTGTTGAAATGAGATAGACTTAGTGTGGATGTAGAATGTTGTAGATTGTTGTACAACTGGAGGAAGTTTAGTGCGGAGGAGGCGGGAATTCGGGGATATCCTAGTGAGGAATTGTAGAATGCAAATTCCTTGGAAAGGAGTGGAGTAGGGAGCAAATCGTGGTTTTAGCTCGTAGCTCATTATTTAACGCTTATCGTGACGAGAGTTAATAAAATTACGCCTGAAAACAAATAAAATCCTCTCCGTAACGTTTGTTTAAGTGTTTTAGGGAAGATCGAAGACGTCCAAGAAGAAATTGTGAGTTAGAGCAGCGTAGGGAGCAACAACGTACGAATAATCTAAGGATCGATTAAATTTTGGGTGGAAACGGGTAACGACCAGCCATATTTTAATCAGATCCTCGCCTCGTTGTCGTTGAATGAAATTTGAAACGAATAAACAACGAAACTCACGACACCATCGTCTCTCGTCGCATCGTCTAACCCTCACTTTCCCTTTCCCAGTGCGACAATGTCCTCCTCTTCCTCTTCTGATTCCTCTGAACCTCCCTCAAAACGTTCAAAACCTTCCTCAGAACCCTCCCCCTCCCTCTCTATTGAACCCATCCCCACATCAACCCTCTCCCCCCTCCTCCACCCCCTCCTCCTACCCCCCCTCCTCTCCAAACACTCCACTCTCCTCCCCCTCCAATCCACCCTTCTCCCCTCCCTCCTCCCTCCCTCTACCCTCCTAAACCCCCGTGACCTAATCCTAACCTCCCCTACTGGTTCTGGTAAAACCTTGACCTTCATTTTACCCGTTCTCAATGCAATTCTTAAATTAGGTCTAGAAGGTCTCCGTGCAATAGTAATCCTTCCAACAGTAAACCTCTCGAAACAAGTATATTCCTCATTTTTGGATTTCACATCTTCAGAACGAATTATGTTATTGAAAGATGGAGAGTTTGAGGGACAAGCTGTTACGCTTGGGATTAAGAAAAAGGGTGAGTTAATGTAATGGTTTGAGTTGTATGAAGATGTGATGTAGTGATAGTCTCAATGTCGTTCGTCGCTATGAACTATACGCTAGCTATGCGTGCTCCATTTAGTAAAACATCAGCAACAATCTTTCTGAGACTACTAACACAACTCATTATGCTCATTCACCACTCGTTGCTTTTACAGAATATAGTTTAAAACCTAATAATAAGGTTGTGTCATCTCCTAATATATTAATAACAACCCCTGGTCTTTTCAAACGTATGTCTTCTCTCGCGATCTCCCAAGAAATCCGTTGGTTAGGAAAATTGAAGTGGTTGGTTATTGATGAAGTTGATAGATTGATTGGACAGAAGTATAATAATTGGTATTATAGTTTAAAGTTAGAAGAGAATTTGAGGTAAGAAGCCCGTCTCGTCTATGTAAAGCTCCTTTGCTGGTAGAAATGGGAGGATTACGGCGTCGTAAACAATTCGGCTGGAAGCTAGTAGCTTTGATATAAACGCTCGAGTCGCTTATTTACGTCTCCATTCACGTTACGTCTCAGCGACTTACGTAACGTATCGAACGTTCGTTGTCTATGAATTCGTTACGCGGTAGAGTACGTGCTAATTGTCCATGAACGAGTTGCGAGGATCGCGACGAGCAAGAATGCGATGATTTAAGGGAGGAACTATGCGAAGTGACGTAGATTTAGTCTAAACGCTCAAGCTGCTTTCGTCGCCGCGTAATTCTAACACGGCTCGCTTCGCTCGCCGCTCGTCGCAGGACAACGGCGGCGACTAGAAGAGGAGGAGGGTGGGATGGAGAGGTTAATTATTTAAGAGATGAACTCTCACCGATACGTAAACTAATGTTCTCAGCGACTCCGGCAGATTCAGTTACGAGGGATCAGAATTTTAAGACTAATTTTCCGAGGAAAATGGTTTTTGATGGTTATAAAGTTATTGAAGAAGGGGGAGAGAGTAAGGTTAATAAGAAGATTAAACAGAGGTTTACGAAAGTTTTGGGGGAGGAGAAACCGGCTGTTCTTTATGCTATTTTGCCGGAGGAGGGTACTACTTTAATTTTCTGTAATAGTGTATCAACAGTTCACCGGCTAACGCGTTATCTTCAATTACGTGGAGTAAACGCGTTTGAGTTGAGTTCAAAGATTGGAGAGAAGAGTAGGAATAGGATTATTGGAATGAAGAAAGATAGAGTTATTGTTAGTACAGAGAGTGGAGGGAGGGGGTTGAATGTTAACTGCGATTTTGTGGTTAACTATGATCTACCGGGATCGAAAGAAAGTTACGTACATCGTTGTGGTCGTACTGGCCGTGGTTTCTCTTCCGGTAAAGTGGAGAGTTTTTTTAGGGAGGGGGAGTATTGGGGGATTTTTAAGGAGGAAGGACAGGAGGTGGGGGAGAGGAGGGGAGGCGGGGACGAGGGAGTGTTGAGGGGGTTGAAGGGGGTTTTGGAGGAGGAGGAGAGGGGGGGGAGAGGGTACGAGGAGAGAGTTGAGGGGATTGAGGAGTAAAATGTTGTATTAATTTCGAGGGTATTGACGTTTTACTAATAAAAAAGGCGTGCATTTTTTGTCGTTGTTGTAGTGGCGTTTGTTTTATTTATTTTATTTACATTTCAAGTCAGGTAATTTTTCAGTTTATTTTAATTCTGAGTTTTGCCCACCAAGAAAATTGATTCTGTGCATCATCTCCCTCCACTCACCTTCCTTCAAAATCTCGAACTTCTTTCCCTCCCCCCACCCCCCCCACACCATGTCTGAAGCCCCCCCGCTCCCGCCTCCTCTCTTCCGGAAAAGCCGCCAAGATGGAGCTAGTCTCCTCCACCTCTCCGGCCAATGTGGTGGACGTTCAAGCCGCCAAAACTTATGCTAACAGCTTGCTCCCGAGGGACGGGAAGGGGGCCAAGCTTACTGACGTGCCTATTGGGAGCCATTTTATGAAGAGGAATCCTGAGGTGAGGTTGGCGCGGTCGGGGGAATGAGGGGGGAGGTTGTTGTGGTGGGAGGCGGAACGCAGGAGCAGGCGACAGGGGGGGGCAACAATGGGGGGGGTGGGTAATGGGCTCGTTTAATCGCTAACACGTTCGCAATATAATCTCACAGGCCATCAAGGCCCTCGGGAAGAAGGATCGTGACTCCGTGCCTGCGACGTCTGAACTTCTTGAAATTCTCAAGGCAGAGGAGCAGGTGAGAGTGAACGACCAGCTGATAGTACTGGTAGTAGCTGGTCGACGCTGCTTGAGGAGTTTTGGTCTTCGCCGCTTTCTTCGTTACTTAATTCTAACTCGATTTCGCCGATCTTCTTGCGACTCGCTACGCTCACCGCTTGTTTCAGCGCTCGGGCACCACCTTCACCAAGAAGTTCGGAGCCGGGGTTTCCCTGTACTTGAAGATGCTCAGTCTCTTCGCTTGGACGTTCACCGCCATGGGCTTGCTGAGCATCCCGAGTTTGACGGCGTTCATCATGGGGCACGGAGAGGGAGAGGTGGCAGACCTGAGTATGACGACGTTGGCCAACTTGCCGGAGGTGGATTCGTTGGGCAACCACGTTGAGATGGCGCCTTGGGGTGAGTTGCAGCGAGGACGAAGCTCTGCGAGGAGCGTAGTAACGAGCTGATAGTACTGGTAGTAGCTCGTCTCCGCTACTTTCTTCGCTACGAGTTACTGCGAGGAGCGAAGCGACGAGTAAAGTAGAGAAAGAATTGTCTATGAACTCGGAGCGAGCGGAACGTCGGTGTCGTTTTCTTCGATACTCGTATCTAACTCGTCGTCGCTTCGCTCCTCTGCTCCTCGGCTCCTTGCTACGCTCCTCCAGGATCGTTGGATCAGAGGCAGATCTTCGTGCTGTTGAGTTACTTCGATGCGGCACAGATCGCGCTCTGCATGGCGTCCTTTCTTTTTTTAATCTACAAGCAGCACCAGTTTGAGGTTGATACGGATATTTTGCAGACGACCCCGGGAGACTACACCATCTTCGTTAGTGGTTTGCCCGACGACGTCGAGCCGGAGGAGGTGAGGAAGAAGTTGCGAGGAGCGAAGCGAGGCATATCACGAGGCATATCACGAATACAACGTCGCTTCGCTCCTCGCTGCCGCTCAATTTCAGCTCGGTGCTCCACTCCTCGTTTTCAAAATATCTCTACCACTAACACAAAGCCTTAGATCAGCAACTACTTCGAGAAGGTGCTGAGCCACGAGGACAGCAACGTCTTCACTCCCGAGGAGGTCGGTGAGGGGTGCCACTCGGTCGCGGACGTGACTTTGCACAAGGCCTACGCGTCGGTCTTGGACAGGTCGCTCGAGATCGCCGAGCTGGAGAAGAAGCTGCACATTTTGGTCACCGAGCACAAGGTCCCGCCGGCCAAGAAAGTCAAAAACACCAGGGCCCAGCTCCAGAAGTTGAATGAGGCCCAGGACAAGGACCTGGACGCCGAGAAGAGGCCCGTCTGCGCTTTCGTCACGTTCGAGAACGACGAGGGCAAGGACAACGTCATGAAGCTGTGGAGGCAGCTCAAGATCAACAGCAAGAGGAAGGCGGCGAAAGCGTGTTGCAGGATTGAGTGTTGTTGTCCTACCCCTGAGGAGGTAAGGGGTTGGGGATGGGGCGAGGAGCGGAGCGACGAGTTAGTTTAAATGTTCTTGAAGTTTAGAATATTCTTAATGCTCGTCGCTTCGCTCCTCGCCTCGGACGAAGGATTGCCAGTAGCGAATACTCGAATACTAACTCGTCGCTTCGCTCCTCGTTTTTTAACAGCTCCACCCTCCCCCCACCCTCGAAACCCCCGACTACCTTTTCCGCGACACCATCAAACTTAAGATCCAGAGGGCCAAGGAGCCCGAAGACATCAACTTTGCGAACTTGGAGAAGACCAAGTTCGAGACGTTCATGGGTAAATTCTGGTCGTTCTTGCTCTGCTGGATCGTCCTGATCGTCTGCCTGGCCTTGATCTTCGGAATCAAGACGCACAGCAAGCAGCTCAAGCCCACCGCGGTCTGCAACAACGAGGTAGATTACACCTACGAGATGAGCGTCGAGTCCTCGCACAACCACGAGTGCTACTGCATGACCAAGGGCATGGAGGACTTCGACCACTGCTCGGAAGTGTTCTATAGTATGATCTACTCGTACTCCGCGTCCTTCTTCACTGCCATCATCAACGTTATTTTGGCCACCGTCATCAAGAAGAGCGCCAAGTGGCAGCTCTGGACTTCGTATAGTAGTGAGAGGGCCGTGGTTCTGGTAGCGACCTTCGTGGCGCAGGTGGGTTTGAGGACGAGGATGGGGGGTGGGAGCGTAGCGACGAGCACTACGGACGCACGAGCGAAGCGACGATGATGTGTCGATCGCGCTCCTTGCACTACGAAGAACGTTCTATTATGCTAGCAAGGAGCGGAACGACGAGATTATGAACAGACGTAACTAGAGCTCAGAGCGAGAAATAGAACTCGTCGCATGTCGCTCCGAGTATTGCGTCGATCGCGTTCCTCACAATACGAAGAAAGTTCCATTCTATTATACTAACTCTCCCCATTCCCTCCTCGCTCTGGCTTCGTCCTCCTTGCCTACCGCAGTTCACCAACACTTGCGTTATTTTGGTCGCCGTCGAGCTCGACTGGACCAAGATCATCGGGTTCAACTTCTGGACGTACTTGCCCGGTTTCTCCGGCGCCATCAACTCCCACGACTCCACGGACTACGCGGACGCCGCGGAGCACTCCCACTTCGGCGTCGAGTGGTACCAGGTCGTCGGATCTTCCATCCTACTCAACTTGATCATCAACAGCGTCATGCCGCACATGATCCTGTCCGTGACCAAAGCCATGACCAACTACAAGAACTGGTGGGCCAGCTGGTCCTGGTCTTGCTTCACCTGCTGCGGCGGCGTGGGCTGCTGCGACGGCCAGCCCAGGGCTCCTACGCAGTCTGCGTTGAACAGGATGTACGCCAAGAAGGCCTCCTTCAACCTCGAGCAGAAGTATTCCTTCGTTCTGACCACCGTCTTCATCGTCAATAGGTGAGGAGGCACTGCGAGGACGAAGCCCAGCGAGGAGCGAAGCGACGAGCTGGGAATACGACTATTACGCGCGACGAGCTGGGATTACGACAATTATGGTCGTAATGAGAGGAGCGATTAATGTAGAGAACGCGTTGTCTATGAACTCGTCGCTTCGCTCCTCGCTGAGCATGCGACAATTGCGCGCTCCTCGCATAAAGAACATCCTAAAATGACTCGTCGCTTCGCTCCTCGGCTCGCTTTGCTCACCGCTCCTCGCTACGCTCGTCACAGCTTCAGTAGCACCATGCCCATCATGCCCTGGCTCGGGGCCTTCACCTTCACCATCTTGTACCGCATCGACAAGCACAACATCATCCACTACTACACGGACGTCAGCAGGAAGAGGTGAGATGAGGGTTTGTGTTTGTTTAGAGTTTCGTTTTCTCGGAACCGCGATGCGAGGAACCGAGGAGCGAAGCGACGAGTCAGTGTAATAGAGCATCCGTAGTGCTCGTCGCTACGCTCGCGCTCCATATCCTCGTCGCTTCGCTCCTCACGTTCCCGTTCCTCTTTATTCTCATTCTAACCTACTTCCCCCCCTCCCCCGCTCAGATACGAAACCGAAATCTCCCACGTCGCGGCCCTGATGTTCCCGTCCTCGTGTCTCATTCACTGCCTGTGTTCGATCGTCTTGACCAGCGACCCGTTCTTGGTCCCCAACACCGTTCACGAGAAGACAACCTTCATGGGTTTCGAACTCTTCCACCGCGCCCTCCTCCCCAACACCATCCATATGACTGGGTTGGGCGCTGTATTCGCAGTGATAATAATGTTCTTGAACTTTCAGAAGTTCGCAACGTTCGTCAAGGATTTGTTTAAGGATCCGACGCAGAGTACGGCGGAGGAGGAGGAGGAGGATAACCCAACCTGGACGCAGACGCTCAAGGACAACAAGTTCAATACGGAGCAGGTGAGAGGGGGGAGGGGGGTGGGTGCACTATAAACTCATATACGTTTTCACGTATTCTAACTCATATTCACGTATTCGTCGCAGGTTTTCAGCTACGAGGTAGTGAAGCACCCAGAGTACAGGCACTGCTTCGAGCTGACGATCGACGGAGCCGAGGTCGGAAGCTCAGGGGACATCGAGGAGGGTAGAGAGAGCATCGACATTTCAAGGAGGAGTAGGACCGCGAGCAAGTTGAGCCACAGGAGCACGTCCTTCAGCGAGACACAGAGGGAATGCATCACGGAAGAGGGATTTGAGTTGAAGGAGAAGGTCGACGAGTTGGAGGAGGTCAAGGAGGAGGTTAAGGTCGTCGAAGTAGAGAAGGTGGAGAAGGTCGTCGAAGTCGAGAAGGTGGAGAATGTGGTCAAGGAGGCTAAGGTTCAGCCGGTTCAGTCATGCTCGGTCGGAGACTCGGTCACGTCGATATGGGGACAGGGCACCGTCGAGCAAATCAGGGAGGACGGGACGGTGTGCTTCACGCTGGAGAATTGGGAGCTAGCGTACGGGAGCAATGTTAAGATGTTCTTGAATAAAAAGAGCGTTAGAGTTTTGGAGTGAAGGAAGGGGGGGAATGTAGCGTAGCGAGTAGAAGGGGATGATAATAGGAGAAAACTAAGAGAACTACTAGAAACTTGCAAGGAAAAAGTTTCTTTTTATGCAGTCTCATTCAAAAGTGTTCCTCGTTTTTAATTAATGTTTGAGCTCTCCAATTCGTCGTCGAAAATCGTCTAAGAAAGGTGTCGGTCGACGCCTTCCACTCTCCCTCTGACAGAATAGGCTGCTAAAATTATATTCACGAAGTCGCGTTTAAACGTTGTATGTACCCCTCAATAAATTTCGTTAATCCTCCCCCTCCCGTGTATCCCAAATCAGCGTGTCGCGCTCAAACACACTAGATTCACTGTTGATTCGCTCCGCTCGCAACGGCTCCCCAACCTCCTTTTTCTTTTGTCCTAATTCATGTTATATAAGTATCGTCGTATTCTGTAGATTGTTGGAGGCGAAGGAGACTACAGAGAAAAGGGCTTGGGGTTCTGGATGTTACCCAGAGACTCCTTGCCTGGTGACATGGGAGCCATTAAAGGTGAGGGTTTGTTGTTCTCGCGATCGGCGTCGGAGTGGGTTCTGGTTCGCAGCCTCTCCGTGCTGCTAGGAGGGGCGCTTTTGGTGGGAGAGGCGGGAGGTGTGGCGAACATGGCGTCGTCTTCCTTGTTCGTCCTCGACGAGGCTACGTAGGTGTCCATGGGTGTGATGTTCTTTTGGGGTTGGCTCTGCCAGATTTAGGAGGAGTTGATTCAGTTGAAACCTACGTGCCACGATGTCCAAGCCGGTAGCTATCCGATGTTCTAGTAGGTTGAAGGCTTAAGAAACCAGTAGGAAGAGGGGGATAGAGGACGAGGAGAAGGAGGATGAGGATGGGAAAAATCGAAGACTCGGTGGCGGAGGAATCGACAACTACGACGACTCAGAAATCTACAACTACGACGACTTCCACTACTTCTAAGACTAGTCATAAGGACGAAAAAGATGTAAAATGCTGAGTGTATATGGTGAACGAGTCGAGCGCGAGGTTGAGGCCGTGTGGTCACACGGTGACGTGTGGGGGTGTTAAGAAGAAGTTGGGGTTATGGTTATGGTTATGGTTATGGTTATGGTTAAGAAGTTGGAGAGAGTGTTAGGGTTATGGTTATGGTTATGGTTATGGTTATGGTTATGGTTATGGTTATGGTTATGGTTATGGTTATGGTTATGGTTATGGTTATGGTTATGGTTATGGTTATGGTTATGGTTATGGTTATGGTTATGGTGAAGAAGTTGGAGAGAGGGAGGGTTAGGGTT
>BLQM01000008.1:22362-38508 GCA_012489335.1 Triparma laevis f. inornata
CAATTCCCCCCAACCCCCTACCCCACTCACTCCTGCAACATTAATGCACACCCACTCAATATCCATGCCCCCTCTTCCCCATCACTGCAGGGGATTTTCACTTCGGTCAAAAACTTCTCCCTGGTCAAAGTCATGTAAATCGGAACGCTGATCACCCCCCGGTCCTTCCCCCCTCCCCCTCCGTCTCTCTCCACAAATGCGATCGTGACGGAAGGCGCGGTCACCACCTCCTTTGCGTTCGCCGCGGGCTCGCTCAAGTAGTCGCCGTTGAAGACCGCTCCTTGCAGCAACAGTCCCTCCACCATAATCGGCAACACCGCGCCCCCAATTCCCTTCCTAGCATCCCAACTGCTTTCCAAAACCAAATTATCCATAGCAACGCCGCAGTCCCTAGCACTCTGCTGCCTAAAAGCCTCCAGAAAAGTACCCGCCCTGAACAACTCACTCAAATCAACCGGATCCTTCAACAAGTCTCCGCTCCTCACCCTCTTCTTCCACCTCTTCAAGGCGACCGTCTTGGCCACAATAGAACTGCAGTACGCGGTGGGTTTACTGTCCCCCTCGTACTTCTTCTCCCACACGGCCGGCACCACGCCCCTCATCAAGTCCGCGGCGATCTTCAAGGCATCGGGCGTAAGCAGCCCAGACCCGTACAGAATTTTCTTCAGGGTCGTCAGAGCCAAATTAACCACACCAACCAAGTCCAGCGCGAACTCGTACTCCATGCCCACAAACAACGCCACCGGGTCCTTCTTCCCCCCCCACCCTCCTTCTCCCTATCTCCCTTCACCGGGCTCCTTCCTCTCCCCGCCAAGTCCAGATCGTCGTTGCTCTCCATCAATTTACTCCACAATGACAACAACGGTCCCAAACTCTTCTTCCACTCCTCCCTGTCAAACCCTCCAATGCCCAACCCAGCGCTACTCATCATTCCCAACTTTTCAATGACAACGGCGCTCCTGGCCCTCTGAACGCTCCTCTCAATGTTCGCTGGCAAGCTGAAGACCTCCGGCGAGTCAATCTCGGGAATCTTGCCAATGCTGCGACGAGCGTAGCGAGTAGCGTGAAATTCGGCGTTAATTTTGTTAGAAATGCGTGGCAATGATAGTGCTGACACTGTTGGCTGACACTGTTGCGTTTGAAGCTACTAGCGCAAACAAATTACGATCGTAAATACCGTAGTCCCAGCTCGTCGCTTCGCTCCTCGCAGTGCTTCACCTGTCGTGGTAATCCCCGGCAACATTACTGCTCGGCACGTACACCCCCTTCATGATCTGCCCCCTGCCCTCGATCAACTTGTCGTTAAAATACTTGTCCAAGTAACACTTCAGCACCCTCTGGTCGAACGGGTTGTCCACCCTTCCGCCGTAAATGCTGTCCATCATCAAACCATGAATGGTCTCCCAATCTCCCCCGCCATCTCCGCCGCCCAAAGCAAAGGTACCAGCCCTCAAATCGCCAGTCGAAAACTCGTACATCTTGGTCCATCCCTGCGGAATGAAGTTCCTCCTCTCCTGCACCACCGCGTGAACGAACGCCAACAAGAACAGCAACTGGCTCCTCCTCTCCCCGCCGCTGCTGATGAAGTCGTCTCCCCAACCGGCGTACGTCCTTTCCATGTTCTTCTTGATTCCGGGAGGAGCCTCGTACGTGATCTTCAAACTCGTCTGTAACAAGATGGGAGGGAACTTCCTGTGCGGTTCGGTCGTCAGCCAGAGCCTGAAATCCGGGTGGAACTCCAACGCGTTCAGCTCCTTCTCAAGACTCCCCAGCCATGCCACCACCAAGTGCAAGTTCTTCAAGCACAACCAGTCACCGCTTCGAGCGCAGCTCCTCAACAATTCCATGGCGATCTCCTGTTGCCCGCCTCCCATGGCCAAAGCTTTGTACCTGTCAGCCCCAACCGTCGATTTCGCGAACTCCTCCAGCTCCTTGCTAGGATCAGCTCCAGGCGTAGTAATGAGCATGATGGGCACATTGGCCGAACTGCGACGAGCGTAGCGAGTCGCATGAAAGTTGGCATTTATGAATTAGAATTGCGTAGCGAAGAAAGACGCTTGAGCGTTTAGACTAAAGCTACTAGCGCAGACGAATTTCGACCGTAAATATCGTAGTCCCAGCGAGGAGCGAAGCGACGAGTTCATAGACCACGCGTTCTCTACTTTGCTTCGCTCCTCGCAGTGGCGAAATATTGTTGTCCCAGCTCGTCGCTTCGCTCCTCGTAGGGCCTCACCTCTCGGCACTCCAGATGCTCTCCAAAGTCTGCGCCGGAGGGGCCAAACTATCGACCCGCAACTCGTCGCAACAGAACCCGTTAATGGCGCTCATCATCCTATCGGGCCTCAGCGCCTGAATCAACAGCACCTTCTCGAATGCACTAACGCCCCTCACGTTGCTAGGGAAATCCAACTCGCACTCCGCACTAGAACTCCATCGACTCCAGCCTTGGACTCCCAAATCAAAGCTGTCAATGAGCCTCGGGAAGTTCTCGCTCAGCACGGCGAAGTTCCTCTTCCTCTCGCTGGCTGCCCAGCTCGGGAAGTCGTTAGGCTTGTCGTCCGTGCTCACCAACGAACCAATGAAAGCCTCCCACTCGTTCTCCTCAAAGATATCGCTCTTCATACCATGCACCATGTGCAACGCGAACATTGGCCTGTCCGACTTGAACAGACTCCTTCCCACGAAATACAACGCGCTGACCTCCAAGGCGGTGCCCAACAGCCCCAGCCTCTTCTTGACTTCGTCGTTCTTGTTCTTGGGATCGCTCAGCACGCCTTCGAACAGCTTGATAAAGCTCGCCAAGCTGTACTGGTACATGCTATTCACAGCCTCCAGCTGGCTCATCAAGAAGAAGAGCTTGCTGCCGTCCTTAGCGAAGCCCCTGTACACCTCGCGCTGCCTGTCCAGCTCCTCGCTCGCCTTGCCGCTTTCTTCGAGCGCCGTCGCGATCTTGCTGGCCGCCTCTTTAGTGCTCGTCAGCGTATCGATCAACGCGACGTTCTGCAACAAATCGCCCTCGGCAGTGCTCAACGCCTCCAGCAAGTTCTTCTCCAGGCCCGCCAACTCTACCTTGTATGCCTCCTCCTGCGCAAGCATCTCGCTCTTCTGCTTCTCCAACTCAGGCTGCTCAACGTGCAGTACCACTCCGAGCAGCTGGCCCTCCAAGCCACTCTTGGTAATGGTGAAGTTGACTTCGGTCACCAACGCAGCGGCGTCCGGAGGCAGGCTAGGGTTGGGGTTCCTCGTCACCAAGACCATCCTAAAGGTCTCGGCGAAATCCAGCACCTTGTCTCCCACGGTCACAACCCAACGCGCGCCCTCGTGCTGCAAATCCCTTCTCGCAAGAGGGTAGAGCATGGGGTCCAATCCATCGACGTCCATGATGAGCAAAGTCTTGCCGAACCTGCGGCGAGCGAAGCGACGAGCATTGACGTGTTAGAATTAAATGACAAAGACCAAGAGTTCTCTACTTTACTCGACGCTTCGCTCCTCATTCTCTCTCACCTCACGCACAGCTCCACCTGGCTGGTGAACCTGCGACGAGCGTAGCGACGAGCAATGACCGTGTTAGATTCTTAGTGACATGGATAACACGTTCTCTACTTTACTTGTCGCTTCGCTCCTCATGGAGACTCATTACTACCGTAATTATCGTATTCCCAACCCCCCCCTTCACTCCTCGCTGCGGCTCACCTAGGATCCCCGCTCGCGACCACCTCCATTCCAGTCTTGCTCTCCTTGCTCAAGTACTGCTTCAACCAGGCAGTGCTAACCTCCGCAGGATCAATGATGAAAGGAACCTTCTCAATCCCCCAAGTTGCTGACAACGATGCCATTCTCCTGGCTCAGCTTGTCCGCCGGCAGCCCCCAGCTCTTCCAGACCAACAACCCGCTCTCGGTGCTCAGCATCTTCCTCAAGTTGAAGTCGTCGATCTTGGCAATTCCCGACATGATGTCGATCCAGCTGTTGAGCATGTTCTCCCTCACGGTCTCGGAACTCTTGCTCAAGTACACCACGAAACCGGCGCACAAAAGCATGTAGCTCGGAAGCGTGGCGATCTGCGACGAGCGTAGCGAGTCGCATGAAGATTGGTGTTAACGAGTTAGAATTGCGTGACAGTAATAGTGGCGTCGATATCTAGACTGGAGCTACTATCACAGCCGTATAACGACCGGAATTACCGCGTTCCCAGCTCGTCGCTTCGCTCCTTGCAGTGCCTCACCTGGCCCTGCAGGAAGTCCGCTTGACTCTGCCACCTGCCCTGCTCGCCGCCAAGCTGCCCTAACAACCTCTGCGCTCCTTCCAGAGTCTGCTGCGCCGTTTCCAACCCGAACCTGCGACGAACGTGTTAGTGGTGGAGATAGCGAAACGAGGAGAAATAAGTCCGCCGCTCAACTGGTCGCTTCGCTCCTCGCATCCCCTCCCTCACCTCAGCGTCTCCGCCTCCCTCGTCTTCGCCCCAAAGTCAGCTTTCAGCGCGGCAACCTTCTCGTCGATCTCAGCCAACTCGGCCTCGCAACTATCCAGCCTGTTCTGGCTCTTCTTCAAAGTCTGCTCGGCCTTCGCCAACTCGTTCGTCAGCGGCTGGATCTTCTCCAGCACCATGGCGAACTTGACGTTCGCCTTGACCCAGCTTGCCAAAGGCGCAGCCGCGACACTCGTCCTGTAAATCGTCGCGGCATCAAAACTGTTCGCCTTGCCCCTCAGCAAATTCGCCACCGTCTTCATAATCGCGGGAGTGATGCTCTTGGCGTCGAAGGTCAAAATATCGTCCTTGATACCCCTCTGCCCCAAGAACTTCTTCATCCTCAGCCACGACAGATCCTGGATCCCGAGCAACATCAGCACTCCACTAAGAACGTCCGAAATTGCGGCCGGGGGGGTCTTCAAACTCCTGATCTCGTTCAAGTTCTCGCTCTTGATGCCCTTCACCGCCTCCTGGGCCTGATCCAGCACGGGCTGAATGTCGCTGAGCTCGTTCTCGATGTCGGCCTTCCTCTCGGCCGTCTCTGCGGCCTTCTCGGCCAGCTCCTTCTTCAAGTCCTCGGTCTCCCTCCTGGTGTCCTGAGCGCCAGCTAAGGCCTTGGTGATTTCGTCCATTGCCTGGTCAGCCTTGGTCTGCGCCTCCTTCAACTGTTTCTGCTGCTTCTGAGCGTTGTTGCTTAAGTTGTCGACCGTGTCGGAGGCCTCCGCGAGCTTGTCCAAACCACCTTGCAAGTGACCAAGTTCGGCGATCAAGTTCTTCTTCTTGGTCTCGAACAAACTCTGCCAGGTGTTCAAGAAGGTCATGTAATCCAGAGGCGAGGCGCCCAAGCTGTTGCAACTCGTGTGAATGCTGATGATGCTATCAACGACGCTCTCCGGGTTGACAGAACTCAAAAAGTTCTTCTTTTTAAACCCCTTCTTCCTGCTACCCTTGCCCTCGGCCCTGCTGCTCTTTCCTCCGCCGCCGCTCTTTCCGCTTCCTCCAGACTCCTCCTCGTCCTCGCCCTCCCCGCCACCACCACCACCACCACCACCACCACCATCGCCGCCCAAGTCAAAATCGATGCCCTCGCCCTTCACGAGCTCCCTCACGCCCTCGAGCATCAAAGGCACCGTGCGCATACTAGCCCTGCTCCACTCTCCCATCCACAGCAGATTACAGGACGTGTACACGGCAGGGTTGCTCTCGCACTGAACGGTGAACTTCTTGCTGCTCGGGTCCATGGACAGACAGACGTGCAAGTTCCTCTTGACCCTCGCAACGAAGAAATCGTAGGGCGTCTTGTAACCCCCCTCGTCCAACATGAGCTCCTTCAAGGGAGCCAACAACGGCTCCAGCTCCTCGTGGCTGTACAACCCGGGAACCTCGCCGGCGCTCAGCAAACTATTCACCGTCTCCAAAATGGCGTCGTCCGTGAACTGGTGGTCCTCCAAGTAAAAGCACACCTTCTCGTTCTCAATTCCCGCCAGCTGCATCACGGCCTTCAGGTCGTTCTTGAACTGACTCAGCCCGTAGTCTCTGGTGACGTTGCACGTGGCCAATTTGTAGTGGTGCATATAGCAGACCAGGGTCACGGCAGACCTCCTTCCCACGCCGCCCCTTCCGACCAGCAACAAATGGCCTCCGTCCTGGCTCAAAACCCTGTCGACCCTCGCAATGTGGTCCTGGATCTCTCCAAACAACAAGATGTTGAGCTCCTTCTCCTCGCGCTCAAACAGCATCAGGCCGTTCTCCACGATTCCCTTGAAGTCGTCGTTCTTCACCCTCACAAGTTTGGCGTCTCCGCCAGCTCCAGCGTCACCGTCGTCGCCCTTGCTCTCGCCACCACCATTGCCCATACCACCCCCGCCCTGCTCGTTCATTAAGGCCGTAAAGAAGCAGCCGTCCAAGTCCGCATTGTGCCTCCAGTTGCTTCGCAAGATGCCAGCTAAAATGCTGTTGAACTTCTGCATGGCGTCGCCGTCGACCAACCTATCCCTGAACTGGCGCTCCGCCTCGTACACGAGACAGTCCAATAACTCCTCGCCCTCCAAGTCGTACCTGAGCAGGTTCTTGACCCAGCTCGTGAGATCCCTGGGGGTGAACAAGTAATGGCGGTGATCGTCCACTGTGTACTTAGTCTTGACCTGCTGGTAAAGATCGACCATTGTCGAGGCGAGCTTCGCTCGCTCCATGTCTTTGCTGTACTTACTCGGCACTCTAGGAGCGTTCGGCTTGCTAAATGCGAGCTCCAAAATGCTATCATAGACGGTGCTGAGCTCCTTCTGGTCGGGGTAATCGACGACGCCGATCCTGCGGCGAGCGTAGCGAGGAGCGGCGAGCAAAGCGAGCCGAGGAGCGAAGCGAGCCGAGGAGCGAAGCGAGCCGAGGAGCGAAGCGAGCCGAGGAGCGAAGCGACGAGTTAGTTTAGAATGTTCTTAATGTTCTTAGTGCTTGTCGCTTCGCTCCTCGCAGTGGCGAAATATCGTACTCTCAGCTCGTCGCTTCGCTCCTGGCAGTGCCTCACCTGACAACGGCGGTGAAACGGGTCGAGAGCGGGTGCCTGCCGACGGTAGTCGCAGCGTTCATGCTGCACACGATTTGGATCTTCTGGATCCTCAAAAATTCCAAGTTCTCGTCATAAAATCCGTTGAACGTGAGCAGCTGTTGCAAGAACGCCACCAACATGCAAGTGTTGTACATGTCGGGCTTGGGCAAATTGATGTCCTTCAAATACAGCACCAGCCTCTCGCACTCGCGCGGCCGGTACACCCTGCCCTCTGGCGAGGAGAAGAGCGAACAGGTCTGCTGGATCTTCATGATGACGTGCTCGGCGGTCGTCTGGGCGTTGCAGTGAAGAGTGGTAATCTGAGTACTGCGCTGCTTCCTGAAGGCCTCTCTGATGATCATGCTCTTGCCGCAGCCCTCGGGCCCGACTAAGATGAAAGGCTCGAACTGCTCGATCCACGGCTGAATCATATCCAAAGTCCTCTGCACGGAAATGGTGGGAACGACGGACTCCTCGATCTTCGCGTTGTTGTCAAACGAAACGCTCTGCGTTTGGTAGGTGGCGAGGCCTCCGCCGTCGTAGTAACAGTCGATGGTGTTGCTGAGGTCAGGGGGGCGCTCGTTGCCCCACGTAAAGACCTCCTTCCCGAAGGCCTTCCTGTCCTCCAAAGACAGGTTGCCGCCGAGGCCGCGAATGACGCCACACAAAAATTGCTTCTTGGACGGGCAGTTCTGGATCTGCGACAGACCGCTCAAAACCGTGCCCACCATGGTCGTGTCGACCACCATGTCCTGGTTCAAAACGTACTCCAACGCCCTGAAGAACAAGTCGTCGATCCACGAGCTGAGGTTCATCCTCAAACCCTCCTCCTGTGTGTTGAGCCAGCGAGTGACGAGCCTGCGACGAGCGTAGCGAGGAGCATCAACGTAGTGAGGAGCGAAGCGACGAGTTAGTATAATGTGCCTACTATAGCTCGTCGCTTCGCTCCTCGCAGTTCCTCACCTCCTCACGTCGACGTCGTCGTCGTTGAGGAAAACCATGCCCATTCGGGAAACCGTCGCGGGCGACGCGAAGCTCAAATCGTGCGTCTCGAACAAGAAGTTGACATTGTCCCCAAAGGCGATGCGCTCCCCGTTGGGCATCGTCAACAAATGGTTGTCGTCCAAAACTGAGTTCAAACTCTCGATCCACTCGGGGTCGACGTCTCCGTCGCAGACGATCCACGTCTTGATCTCGGCAGGCTCCTTCACCGCGCGTCTCGCAGCATCGGTCAAAACGCCGTCCTTCCACTCCCTCGTGTCCAGATCCATGCTGCCCAACAGCTGCTGCCTCGGCATGGCCTTGGGGTTCATGACGTGAGTGACGACCGGCTGGCCGCACTTGACCATCGCGGCCTTCAAGACGCTCCAAAGGGTGGTCTTTCCGCAGCCACTAGGGCCAACGATAACGCAACCCATGCGCTGGTCGAGAGCCTCCTTGAGTTGGAGCATCTTCCTGACCTGGGAGTCCTCCACGCTGAGGAGGAAGGGCTTCTCCACCATTACCTGGCGGATGGCCTTCTCGAGCTCGCCTCCCTCCACGTCTGCGGACTTGATGCCGACGAAGATGTCCCCAATCAAGGACAAAAAGCTGATGGTGTCATTGTACGTGAGCTTCGACAGCGTGTTGACCCTAATCGCCTTGATGAGAAGTTCGGCTTCCTCGTCCTTACTGAGCTTCTTGCCTCCAAGTTCGGACTTCTTCTGAGAAACGAGCTTGCCGGCAGTGTAGAGCACGGCCTTCAAGGCACGGAGGCCCCAATCGTAGTGCTGCTGCGAAGTCAACAATTGCTTTGAGAGGTTGAAGAGCGACACGATCTTCCTTCCGAGGGTCTTGCCCTCAACAAAGCCCTCCGAGTACAAGTAAACCTCGGCGATAAGCTCGTTGTCGGGCCTGCCCATGGCAATAGGGCGGAACAATGCCTTCAAATTGTCGGGTAAATTCGAGCGCCCTCCGTAACCCTTTCCGGCGGGGTTCATGGTGACGAAAATACCCGCGTTGAAATCGACGCTGACGTTCCTGCCCAGCAACTTGATGTTCTTGGTCTCCTCCTTGATGGCGTCCTGAATGACCTGGATCTGCTGCGATATGGCAGAAAGCTGGTCCTCCTTGAGACGGTTGAACTCGTCGAAGCATCCCCAGGCGCCAGACTTGACGAGGCCGATGAAGATGCGTCCCATCGACTCGAAGTCGATGCCCTCGTCGCAGTTGAAGACCAGCACTTGACGGCCGAAAGCAGCACCCAAAGCCTTGACGGACTCGGTCTTTCCCGTACCGGCGGGACCGTAAGGGTTGCCGCCGAAGCCGAAGTGCATGCCCTGAGTCAGGGTCAAATAACACTTGTCGGTTAAAGGCGTGTGCACGAGCTTGCCGGCGTTGCCCTGGTACTCGTAAGTGTAGTCGAACTGGGCGTTGCTCATCCTCATGATGGTCATTTCCTTGTCGTCCAAATAATACCTCAACTGCTTCTGCCAGATCCAGTCATCGTAAGACCTGCACCTAGCGGCCTTCAACTGGTCCACGACGTCGCGGTTGTGGATCAAATCCAAAACAAGAGACTTGATCTTGAGGTTCATGACGGGCTGATCGGTGAGGTCGAACGAGGTGTACTGCTGGAGCATGTCCAAAAGCTGGTTGTTCAGGTCGCCGAGGGAACTGTCCGAGATGGCGGCCTCTGCGCGATCCGAAAACTTGACGTTCTCGGCCAAACACAATACCTGGGACGGGAAGGCGTCGTAGTCGTCAATGACGGGCTGCTGCAGGCACTCGGTCAAAAGCTTGCTGAGCGTCTTCTTGTGCTCCTTCTCGAGAGAGGTCAGCCACTCCTCGACCTTGTTCGTGAGCTTGATCTCCTTCTTCAGCTTGACGTTTTCGCCCGCATTGCTCCCGAATGCAACAATGGACGTCTGCTTCTCGTTGAAGGTGACGTTGTAGAGGCCCTGGAAGAGCTTCTTGAGGTGCGTCTGGATGACGGCAGGATTCGTGGCCTGGCCCAGAATCTCCAAAAGGTCGTCGTCTCCGATGAAATAAAAGCGGGGCATCGCCGAGCGCTGCGACGAGCGAAGCGAAGAGCATTAACGAGGTGAGGAGCGAAGCGACGAGTTAGTATAAATGCTTACTATAGCTCGTCGCTTCGCTCCTCGCAGTGCCTCACCTTCTCCTCCAGGAAGTCCGCGAGCGCTTTCTGGCAACGCTCAAGCTGGTCCACCATGGTGGAAAGGGTGTTGCCCAAGCCGTGGTGGATTCGCTCGTCAACTAAATTGAAGAGCTTGGGCTCCATCTCGACCTGCTGCATGATGTCCCTGAACTCGGTGTCGATGCGGTTGAAGCGCTGCTGCTCGGAGGGAAGGGCGCCGCGCTCAAAGATGGGCTCGAGGTAGAGCCACTTGCGCTGGATGGTGTTGAGCTGGTGCAAGTATACGTCGAGGTTCGAGAGCTTGGTCTCGTAAGTGGCTCCAGTATCGGCGAAGGGCTTGAAGAAGGGAGAATCTTTCAACGAAGATAAAAGCGACTGCTTGTCTCCGAGCTCCAAGAAAAGGTCCTTCCAGTCCTTGATGAGCATCGTTTTCTTGACCCCGTCGTCCGTGACGAGTTCGTGGTCCAAAAGGGACAGATCGTTGGTCTGACTCCAGGCGACGAGCTGCGACGAGCGTAGCGAGTTTTATGAAGATTGATGTTGACGAGTTAGAATTACGTAGCGGTGACAGTGGCGTCGTTATCTAGACTGGAGATACTAGCGCAGCCGAATAACGAACGGAATCAACGCATTCGTAGCTCGTGGTTCCTCACCTCTTGGAGTGCCTCCCTAATCATGACCTCGTTCTGGGCGCGGGACTGCAAATGCTTGACAAACTGCACCATCTTGGGGTCCTCTAGCATGTCCAAAACCATCAAGAAGTGGCCAAGGGTGAGGTTCTCCAGCCTGACGTTGCCGGGAAGGCGGAGCTTTCCCTGTAACAGCTCCGTCCAGTGGTCCTCCTTGAAGGGCTCTCCGCGGCAGTACTTGATGGCGGGCATCGAGCGCTTGATGGATTCAAGCTGCTCCGTGAGGTGGATGGTGACGAGGTCGTGGGCGTTGTCGGCGAAGCGCTCTTTGAGCTTTTCGGTCCAGGCCTTTCCAAAGTCCTCGAGGGCGAAGACGTTAGTCCTGAAGGTGATCCAGTCGGTTTGGGCCATCTTGTCGAGCTCGTCGCCGTACTCCCGCAGCATGTTCCAGCTCTCGGAAGTCGACTTGAGGTCGGACTCCGCAACCTCGATGGAATTGAAGCGGGGAAGAGACATGCCGAAGTTCACGCAGTTTGTGGAAAGGGTGTTGGCGCTGTTCTTGAGGTCCTCGAACTCGGCCCAAAAGTTGTCGAGCTGAAGCGGCGAGCGAAGCGAGCCTAGTTAGAAATTAGTAGCGAAGAAAGCGGTGGAGACCAAAACTCCTCAAGCAGCGTCGACCAGCTACACCAGTAGTATCAGCTCATCGCTTCGCTCCTCGTAGTCGACCTTACCTTCGCGAAGACCTTGTCGACCGTGTCCTTCTCCCAATTCTTCATTTCGGTGGGTTTCAGGGATTCCCACCTGTTCATGAAGGAGTCGATGGACGTGTTCATCTCCTCGACATCCTTTTCGAGGATGTCAACAGCGCGGGCCTTTTGCTTCTCGATGAGCTCGGAGAAGGCGGCCAGTTCGTACTCGAGGCTGTACCAGCGAGAGGACTCCGAGTTGTCAAGGTTGCTCATCTGGGACATCAGATCAGAGGGGTCGATCGCGTTGGACGAGGTGGCGTGCGTCAAAAGCAACTCGAGCTTCTCCTCGCTCTTTCTGCTCTCCTCCCGCATGGAGTCCTTGTTGGACTCAATCTCCTTCCACTTGCCCTGCGCCTCCGTGATCTCCTCGATGGTGCTGGGGGTCGACTTCAAGGCGTCAAGCGAATCGGCCAGGAAGGCGTCCACGGGCTTGAAGGACTTGATGATGTTGTTGCGCAGCCCGACGAGGAGCATGTCGTGGAGGCGCTGCATCTGCTCACCGATGGTGGTGTTGAATTCGCGCAGGTTGACCCTGACGCAGTCCACCCGCTCGACGTCCGGAAGGCGCTCGGCCTCCTTGCGCTTGTTCTTGAGCGCGGTGAAGTTCGCTGAGTAGTCGTGAACGGTGTGGCAGTGCTGCGAGACGTAGGACGCGAGGTCGACCGAGCCGAGGATGGCGTAGGGGGAGAACTTCTCCATGAGGGCGCGAAGGGTGGTGAAGAGCTCCTCGGCCTTGACGTACACGCGGGAGAGGCCATCGGTGTTGGCGGCGGCCATACCGCCGAAGATCTTCTTGCCGCTGTCCGACTCGGCGAAGCCAGTGAACTTGCCGCCGGGGTAGGCGATGAAAGACCTCATCTTGGCGTAGTACTTGGATCGGAGCGACTCGAGGGGGGGGCGGAGGGTGGTGTGGGTGGTGTAAACGAGGTCGCACTTGAGTTCGCCCATGCTTTCGTTGAGTGACTCGAGGCCCATTTGGTACGAAGCCTCGACGGCCTTGTACACTTGCCAGTTCCAGAAGGTGACGAACTTGCCCATCATCTTGCGATCGTAGGAGGACGCGAGGCCGGACATGATCTTCTGGATGGACGACCACTGGGACTGCCAGAGGGACTTGGAGGACAGCAGCTGCGTGTTGGTGAGGGTTGACACTTGCGAGACCAGCTGGGAGTGAATCAAGCGCAGCTTGCCGTTCTCAATTTTGAGGCTGCGACGAGCGTAGCGAGTCGCATGAAGATTGGTATTAAAGAGTTAGAATTGCGTGGCGGTGATAGTGGCGTCAATATCTAGACTGGAGCTACTAGCGCAAACGAATAACTCGCGGAATTACCGCATTCCCAGCTCGTCGCTTCGCTCCTCGCAGTTTCTCACCGCTCGGCGGCCTTGTGCATCCTCTCGACGCAGGACTCGACCTGCTTGACGTCGCTCCACTTTACCATGTCCTTTTCGTTCTGAGACGTGACGATCTCCTCGAAGGCGAGGAGGGAGGAGAGGAGGAGAGAGCGCTGCGAGGGGATGATCTGATGGGAGAGGGAGTTGTAAAAGTTGGACACCTTCTTGAGCATGATGCCGAAGCGGTAGAACTTCTCTCCCTCCTCTGCCCTGCTCTTGACGTCCTTGGGGACCTTGAAGCCCATCTCCTCGAGGACGCGGACCTAGCGGAGGAGGATGACGAGTTCCTCATCATAATTGACCTCTAACATGCCCTCCTTGATGCCCATGAGCTGTTCGTTGAGTCCGACGGTGGAGTTGGAATCCTCCGCGTCCTCGATCCAGGAGTTGAAGGTGTGCTTCTCAAAGCGGGAGCACTTGTCAACGAGGTCTTCGCAGGCGGTGCGAACCTCGCCGCCGAGGCCAATCTCCTTGGAAGAGGAGTTGATGGAGCGGCCCTTGGACGCCACTTGGCGGGCTACGACGATGGCGTTCACCTTGTCGTCGTCGTTGACGTTGTCCACTGAATTTTCCATGTCACTGAGAAGCTCCACGATGTTCTTCTCGAGCGAGTCGAGCACCGGCTGCATGACCTTGGTCACAGAGGGTCGTTTTAAGACGTTGGCGTAGCGGCGGAGCGTGGACAGCAGGTTGAACCCGGAGAGAGAGGAGACCTTGCGCTTGAGGTCCGCGCCAACATTGGTTTCGACTCCGGCGATGGACTTCTCGTAGTGGCGTTTTGCGTTTTCCCACTTTCCGTCGGTGTACTTGGACGCCAAGAAAACGTCTGCGACGAGCATTAGCGAGGAGCGAAGCGACGAGTTAGTATAAAGTGCTTCTAGTATCGTAACGAGCGGCGAGCGAAGCGAGCCGATTAATGCATTCCCAGTGAGGAGCGAAGCGACGAGTTGAACGAAATCAAGTACAAATGCGTGGAGCGCTCGGAGCGAGGCGATGAGTTGAACGAATTCACTTAAAAATATTCGTCGCTCGCTAGTATAAAGTGCTTCTATTATCGTAACGAGCGGAATTAACGCATTCCCAGCTCGTCGCTTCGCTCCTCTTGTTCCTCACCTCCGAACGCCACAAAGGGTGCGAACTGATCGGACTCTGAGAACCCCTTTCGCTTCGAGGAGGGTAGCAGGTTCTTGAGCTCCTCGTTCGTTGTGATGATGTTCGAAATGGAGGTTAGGCGGGTTGAGAGTGATTCGACGGCGAAGGAAGAGAAGGGGGAGGAATCCCAAGGGTGGTCGGAGTCGCGGAATTCCAGCTCGGTGAGTTTCTGGGCCTGCAGAGAAAGAACGTCCGAGGGAGGGAGGAGTTAGTATGAAGTGAAGTGTTTCTAGTATCGTCACTCGCAAATTAACTCTCGAATTCTCATTTTCTCACCATACTTCCAAAACTTTTAAGAGCTTCCCTCCCGCTCTTCATCTGCGTCTTAACATTAGCATACGGCATAGTAAAAACCTTCGAACCTTCAGGCAGCTGCTTCCTCACGTAATTGCATATAAATGATCCTAACGTTGTGAGGAAGTGCTTCATGCGGGTTGGGGAGTGCATGGTGAGTCTTCTCCGTCGTTGAGCTTGTAGATTTGGATGAGAGCTAATTCAAGAGGACCGGAATCGCCAAGCAAGGAAGGCATCTCTGTGAGGGATGGGAGAGATAGGGAGTTGGGATCGTCGTTCTCCTCTCCTGAGGTCTTGTCGGGGCTGAGGACGGTGAGTATGTTCTCAATCTGCTCTAGGTTCGACTTGATATCGCTCGCGATTCCTCTGGAGACTGAACGTCCCCGAAATTCACCCCAAAAGTTAAGCTCGTCCAACGGAGTCTTCACCGACGTAGTGTCATTGTGATCTCCAGTAGAGGAAGAGGAGTGCGCGGAAGCGAGGGTGCTGTTCAGTTGACGTATGATATCATTTATTTCCTCGTTGTTGTTCGAGCTTAAGGCGGGGCCGTATACCTCACGAACGACGCTGTAGAAACTCTCCAGAACGGAAGATCCGCTTGGCACGCTCGTGACGGTGATGTTGTGGTTGTACTGGTCGGGGTCTAAGGAGGAGAGGGGAGTTGAGGTTGGGTTTTTTAGGAAGGTTAGGAGGGATGTTTGGGGAGGGAGGCTGGTGGGAGGTGAAGTGATGAGGGAAAGCGCTTGCTTTGTTGAGTTGGTGTGGCTGTAGAGGCACGACAGGATGGTGATGCTGGGTGGGTGGGGTTTGGGGGGGGGTGCAGGGGTTGGGGTGGTAAGGGTGCAAGGAAGTGGGGGGGGTAAGTGTGGGGTGTGTTGTTTGAGGGTTATTGGTTTGGTTATTGGTTTGGTTATTTGTTTGGGGTAGGTACAGCGATCGCTGTAGGTCGGGGGGGGTGTAGTTTACTGTATTTGTCCTCTCTCTTCGATCAATACCCCAATAAGGCTTTTGGTGTTGGTGGTGTTGTTAAAGAATTCCACGGGAAATTTGAGGCGCCGAAAACTCACCTCTCGTCGTCGCAAAATTGATTCACGGCCCGCTCGTTCCTGTCGTTCAATTCAGCTTCTTCTAGTGTAATACCGAAGTTAGCCTGGACGAGGGGAGAGGGAGTTTTGAAAGATGTTTATGTGTTAGTTTGTTAGGGTCACGGGGGGTAGCCGCACAGGCACTCACCGATAACGTCGAGGTGAAGTATGAACTTCTGGCATCGGTTGATGACGGCGGCATTTTTTGCCGTGGTGTGATTTGTAGTAAAATTGAAATTGGAAGCGAAAAGAGGGAGCGCCGTGCGCTGGAAAGAGGTGAATTTGGGGGAAGATCTAGTGTGATTTCTCTAGTTCTAGCTGCTCAATAATCTCATTTGACTTGACGACTGGTCCTGCGTTGACATCAAGCGTACGTCCCGGCATATAAAACTAAACTTCGCTTCGTACAGAGCCCGCTTCCACTACCATCATGTCAACATTCGCGGTCCTACCCCCAACCCCCCCTCCCTCTCTCCTCTACACCCCTTTCTCCGGTTCCCTGATCCTAGAGACGTCATACTTGACTTCGATAACACCTCCTAAAGAGTTAGTCTGTCCAATCTCACTTTCTCTATTCATAAATCCAGTTCTAGCACCTGATGGGTTTACTTATGAGGAGAAGAGTGTTAAGGAATGGTGGGGGAGCAGGTCTGGGACAGGCCCTTCTTTCAGGAGTCCGGTTACTGGGGAGGAGT
>BLQM01000008.1:50139-61173 GCA_012489335.1 Triparma laevis f. inornata
ACCTCCAACACCCCCCCACCCCTGTCCCCCAATCCCCATCCCATTCGCCCCGCAATCACTACCCCTCCCCACCCATTCCCAATGGCCAAGGTCAAGTACAATTTCCACGGACCAGCCCTAACCAAACCCTTCTCGATATCGGTCTACGCCACCACCGGCAAGAAGAAGCCTACCGCAGCTTTAACTCTTCAAAGTGCCTTGATCCAGATTAGAAAGCAGATCAGGCTTCTGCGCGAGGTGAGACGCAGAAGCAGATCCCATCAATCAATCACCCTCCTAAAACCCTAAACCCCCCTCCACACCCCCTCCTTCCCAGGACATAGACACAAAAGAAGAATTAGCAATAGAAAGCTCCGAAAAAAATATTATCCCCCAATTAAAATGGATTGAGGGCATCGACCCCCCCTCGTCCACCTTGCAGGGATTTTCCTTTCGAGTCCGTGGGAAGTATTCCCTGGAGGAGGAAAATGCCGAGACGTATTGGGATAATCCTAACGTCGTCCCAGAAGAAGAGGAGCGAAGCCTCGACTCGGCTCCGGCTTCGTTGGCAACCCGGCAGCTCTCTCTGGAACAGCAGCTGAAGGTGAGAAGCCGTCTCGTCGCTCAGCTCCTCGCTGCAAATACGACAAATACGGTCGCAATTGCCCACCCCACTAGCTTCAATCGTGATATCAATGCCACTATCAACGCTACGTAATTCTAACTCATTAACGCCAATCTTCTTGCGACTCGCTACGCTCGTCACAGGAGCCGCTTCTTGACTCCACCCGCACTTCTTCAGCCGGTAGTTTCTTCGACCGTCCATCCCCCCAAAAACCTGAAAACAGAAAAAGCGGCCTTCCACGTGCGAACGAAATGAAGGTCATCCTAGGCATTCGCGACACTGACGAGCCGCTGATGCCCAACTTCATCAGCGAGGTCGTGCTCGACAAGCTCAACCTCTCCACCACTTCCACTGACCTCGACAAGTCAATGTCAGCGCCAACCATCGACAAGCACATCACTTCGCTGCTCCAGTACCGGATCCTGACGCACCTGGCCTCCGAGAGGCTCTTCCTTGTGTGGCAGCGCTGCAGCTGCACCCTCGTAAGCGGCGCCTTCACCCTGCTCTCGATTGCCATGGAGCACGAGAGATTTCTATACACGGATTGCAAGCCGAAGCCAGGGGGAGACGACGATGACCCGAACAACGACGGCGACGACAAGGTTCAACAAACGAACGACAACGATGATAACTTCGTCCCCACGGATGACGATTGCGGCGGCAGAGGCGTCATCAGCGAGTCGTGGGA
Source organism: Triparma laevis f. inornata (assembly GCA_012489335.1). Taxonomy (NCBI): domain Eukaryota; class Bolidophyceae; order Parmales; family Triparmaceae; genus Triparma; species Triparma laevis. The sequence continues at coordinate 51,432 of BLQM01000008.1, forward strand.
GAGGTGAGCGATTGCTTGCGGAGTTTTGGTGGACGCTGCTTGAGGAGTTTTGGTCTCAGCTACTTCCGTTGTTACTTAATTCTAACTCGTTTCGCTTCGCTCGCCACTCGTCGCCGCAGGAACGGCCTGTTTTTCGCAATGTTCGGGGCCGGCGTTGTCCTGTTCGTTTGCCTGATAAGCATCAACTACTGGGGGGCCAAGACCTTCCGCAGGGCCAGGAACTGGCTGCACGGCGACGGGGGGGCGCACATTATCCTCTTGGAGGACAACGAGATCAACTTGATCTTCGCTGCTGTTTTTGCCGTCTGCACCAGCACCTTTGTTGCGTTCTTCGCGCAGTCCATGTATTTCATCGAGGAGGCCGATTATTAGAATAAACATAAAATCATCATATAAATAAACATAACCATAACCATAATTTGATAGAACAAATGTGTGATGTTTTTATTTTTCGCGATGGTCGCGTACATATGGATTAATTTGGTGAAACAGATTTGCAGGATAATTGAGGCCCAAAAATGCTTTGATCTATTGTGCAGCAATTGACTAACCGTCCTCAATCAATCTCTTGCTAATCTCCACTGAATCTCGTACTTATTTGTTGCCATGGTGAACGTCCTCCGTATCTGCAGCCGCGGTCTACCTTTTCTCCTCAATCGAAATCCTTCCCTACCGCTTGCGCGTTCGGCAACATGTTTGCGTTCCTTCTCCCCCTCCGATTCTTTCTCCACCAATTCCGATAAACCACTGCCCCCAGTCTCTACCGTCTTAACCGCCCCGTTCATGTCACAGGTGAAATTAGGTTCACGCCTCGTTCCTCTTCTCGATGACTCCGCACGTTCCTCCGAAGTCTCCGAAATTCTTAATGCTCAACTATCAACATCCGACGGCATCCGCGGATTCTTCGTGTCTTACTTAACCGCCGAAACTCCTCCAACCGCTCCTGTTAACGTCCCAAAAATTCTAAAGTCCGCTATGGAGACTACGTCGAACCCCGTAGAACTCATCGACCTAAGCATTATGAACGTTATAATGCCTAAAGCGCAAGCGTCAGAGTTCCTGCGTCTCAAGGGTTTAGAAGATGCAGATTACGATGGTCCCATGGAAGGTTCGAATAATTCGATGATGAAATCGAGCGAAATGACGGCGAAAAGGGGGAAGGCTGTCGTTGAGGTTTTGATGGGGTTTGAGGGGGAGGTTTGGGAGAGGACTAGGGCGCAGTTCGAGAGCGTTAGGAGAGGTACGAGGCCTCGAGGAGCGAAGCGACGAGCTGGGAATGCGAATTATTCGATCGAGTAATTTAGCGTAGCGCTAGTTTCAGTGTCAACGTAGACGCTGCTTTCATCGCTACGCAATTCTAACACGGCTCGCTTCGCTCGCCGCTCGTCAGTGGCGAAGGGGGAAGAGGATGGGGGGGAGGAGGATGAGCGTTGGAAGATTTTCTTTGAGAAGTGGGGGTACGAGGAACATCAGAGGAGCGCAATTGCGAAAGTAAGCGACGAAATATTATAGTTTTTGGTTTCGAAAGTAACAATTATTTATCAACTCTCTTCACGTCACTCCACAACACACACAAACGCCCCTAATTTCTATTTAATGCTTGACGAGGTGCTCGGTCTCCACGATGATGGGGGGCTCCTCGAACTGATGGAGGGGGGGAGGGCTGCGACGAGCGTAACGAGTCGTGTGGAAATAGGCGTTGATGAGTTAGAATTGCACAACGACAAAGCGGCTTGAGCATTCAGACTATGCCCAGCGCATACGAACTCGATATCCAAATATCGAGTTCGTAGTTCATCGCTTCGCTCCTCACGACGTTCGTACCTGGTCAAGACCCACTCGAGGGAGTCGAAGAGCTCAGGTTCCACGCAGGGCTTGGAGGCGTCGCCGTCGACGTTGAACTCCTTGTAGGTTCCCACGGGCTGGAGCTCGTGGTGGCCTCCGCCCATCAGGCGGACGGCGTTGAGGTTGGTGGTCTTGGGGACTGAGGGGGAAGGGGCGAGCGGAGATGGGAGGGAGTTGGGGTGAGGGGGTTGGGAGGGGAAAGGGTTAGTGGCGGGTTGTTTGGATGGGGGACAGCGGTAAATTGTGAACAACAATGTGTGGGAGAAACGTGAAGCGCCAAGGAACAACGATGGGGATTGTTTGGACAGAGTGAAATCTGATTCATCCGGGCAGTGAATCGTTGGGGACTTAAGACTAGAAATTTTGTGGATTACCGCTCCGATATCGGCTGATCAACGTACAAGCGTCGGCTATCCAACGTGTTACTCATGAATGCACGACGAACGGAAACACTACTAGCGTAGAAACACAGAAAATCCCCCAAAGGTGAAGAGAGCCCGTATGACCCTCTCAGCTCCGAGTCCGATCCGATCAAACAACCATTCCTCGCAGCGGAGCGAGAATCTAATGGCACGAACACCTAATGATGAGAACACACTCACCCCTGGGTGCTATGCGAGAAAGGGCGCGAAACATGACTTCTGGGGTTGCGTGAAAAAAAATTGGTCCAAAAATGTTTTATGGAAAACGCTTCTACGCGCTAGTGCTGGCCGTACTTCTGGCCTCATCGTCCTCCTTCACCCCATCGTCGCGATCTCACATCATATCGCGACCTCCACATAAGTTTTCTCCTCGAGTGAAAATCGCACGCCTGCGATTTTCACGATCGACGCAGCTAAACGCCCTTCCTTCGCGCCGACGGCCGTCCCAAATCTCCCTGCCTCCGCTTCCTCCTCCAAACACCCTCCTCAAACGAATCCTCCTAATTTCGTACTTGTTCCAAATCTCCTCCGCCCTCGCATGGTGAGATGTAGTCGACGTGGATGGAAAGGCTTTTGGAAGGAGCATTTGATGTACAATGTGTCGCCGGCGGCGGTTATGTTGGAGAGGACCTACGATGCGCTGCGAGCGAAGCTAGCTGAGGAGTGAAGCAACGAGTATCGACAGTCAATGCGCCTCTGCATCGACACGAAGATAAATAACCTTCAACTTCATCTAACCCTCTCCACGCACGTACCCCCCGCCCCCCCCCGCAGCAACAAGTACATCCAAAAGATCGCCCCGAACTTCGGCTACGGCTCCCAGATCCAAAGCCTCCTCCTCGGTGGCACCCAAATTCAGCGCCTCATTCGAGTCTCCACCGGCAAGCAGATGATGCTGTCGTCCAACGGGCCGTTGCACGGTGATCTCCTCTTCCAGCCACAACTATGCCTCACCCAGCCTCACCGATTTCTCTCCTCCTCCCTCCTCCACGGCAACCTCATTCACCTCTACTGCAATTACAGCACCATCTCCTCCATCCCCAACTTCCTCACACCCCCCCTCTACTTCCTAACATTCCTTATCTCCACAATCTTCGGCAACCTCACCCACTGGTACTTCTCCTCCAACCCCGTCCTCGGCGCTTCCGGCGGCATCTGCGGTCTCTTCGGTTGCGCCTACTACGTCCTCCAAAAAAACGGCAAAAAAAGACAAGCAGACGCAATGGGTAAAAGCATGCTCTACATGTTAATCTATGGTCTCCTCTCTGGAGGTAGAGTCAGTAACTCGTCTCATGTGGGTGGATTTTTGTCGGGGTTGGGGTGTGGGTATTTTTTCGGTCCGAATTTTAAGAAAGAGTACTGGTGAGAAACTGCGAAGGAGCGAAGCGACGATCTGGGAATACGACAGTTGCACGAGCGCGAGGAGCGAAGCGACGAGTATTAACCAACGCACATCTATACTAACTCGTTGCTTCGCTCGTCGCAGCTCGAAACGGGCTCCGAATAGAAATCCTTTGTTCGATAAAGATCAAGGATATATGAATGGGCGGAGAATTGGGCAGGGGGTTCTGCCGGTTTATATTGGGTATGTGTTTTTGGCGATTTTGGGGTTGCTTGCGGGGAACGCGAATGGGGGAGGTATTTTTCCGGGGAGAGTCATCCTCGGATTCTGGTATTCGCTGCGCTTCCCTGGGCTTATAAGTAACACTGTAGCGTAAAAGTTATATGCTCGATTTTTAATAAAAAGGCTCTTGTACTTATTTTTAAATTAAATCTCTAATTTTTGCGCACTCGCGACGCAACTATCGCACATGTCATAATCACACTTTCGGCAAGAAAGCATATGGGTCCTTTTACTCATACTTTCTCTACACACGTCACAGCGGTAGTGCTCGTGATTGGTAACAAATTCTGCAAGCGTGTGCCCTTTAGTGCATGTTTTACGGCCGTCCAATTTCAAATTGCTTGCTATGTCTGATAATTTCTCATCAAGGTTCACGAACACTTCAGTTTTTACTGGCATCATACCACATAACCACATAAGCTCGTCTGTGGTGGTTTTTATTTTATATTTGTCTTGAATTTTCGCGCGTTTCTCCTCGTTTTTACATATACCTCATAACCACTGTGCTGCATGAATAGTTTTTTCGTGCTCGTTCCCCAGCTGTTTATCAAACCCTTCAAGAGCTCTTGTATAATACTCCTCTGCTTTCTCATCATCGTTGAGGGAATTCGAATAAAACTCTCCTGTTTTAAAAACGGTATCGAGAGTGGATGGGTGTGTCTTCCCCAAAGTCTTTTCTTTACCCTTCAAGGATCTCTCCAAAGCCTTTTTCTTGTCATCGTTATTATGATAAAGGAATGAAATGGTGTCAAGAGTCTCCAGAGTAGTTTTGTGATTCTTCCCCGAAACCCATTCTTGCCCTGCTAAATATTTCTCGTACGCATTTAGCTTCTCCTCTCCCGTTAGCGCTTTACAAGCGTACACCTCTAGTGCATCAAACGTGACCTTGTTATCTATCCCCAAGACTTTCTCCATCTTCTCAACCAAATATCTCAACCTCTTGTTTCTCTCTTTCTCGTCCTCGCCATCCAAATGGATACAACCTTCGGGCGTAACATATCCATTTAACATAAGTAACCTGTAAGTCACACTGAGAGCTTTCTCGTGGTCTGCCCCGAGCACCTTCTCATACCCTTCCTTCGCTCGCTTCAAGCAACTAATGCAGTCTAAGGTTGCTTTCTTTTCTGCCAAAATAAATTCATGCGCATTCGCCAACTCTACCAAAGCATCTAAAATATCTTTATTGTCCTCGACACCACTCTCTCATCTTCTAGCACCTCCAATACCCTCTTCCTAACGATCACCTCAAGGTTTGAGTCGCCAAACCCCTTAAGTACATTCGCCAACCCTCGTAGCCTCACCAAATCCATCTCCCTAAGCAATTTACAAATCCCCTCTGCAACAGATCCCTCTCCCACTCCCCTCACCGTCCCTAAGTTTCCAAGCGCTTCCACCTGTTTCATAACCTCCTCGTAATTGTCAGTGCTCGCGAACAAGTCACGGAAAAAATTATAAAATATATGCATCTGGGGTTTCTCGTTGAGAATACAAGCGAGATGGATTTGACTTCACATATGTGCCCCGCCACCTTAACGTTGAGTAAGCAGTCCCTGATTCCAGTAAATAATGGATTCGCAAACCTATTCTTGAGCTTGACCACAATTCCCGAATCCAACATGTGCCTGAGGGCGCCTACAATTTCTTGCTCGGTCTCGAATACTAACGTGCACCTCACCAGTCCATCAAACACTTGTAGTTCCCATCAAACTTCTCTTCCACTTTGGCCGTCGCCCTCGTCTTTCCCTTTAACGGGGCACCCGAGTACGTTTTGTATGTGTGTCCTTCGTCAACAATCATTTCCCCATCAACAAAAGGAATCGAATCAGGATCCTTTCCCAAAGCCTCGGTGACCCCCCTCATGTAAGTAGTAAAAGGTTCCATGGCCGCCCCCGCTTCCACAAACACCTCGTCCAGATTCTTGGCTGACGTCTCCTGTTCAGTAGCAAGCTGAAAGCTTTTAAGCTCAGGTGCGTTAATGGATCCTTCGACCAGTACCTCCTCTGCCACCCTATTAACCTTGTTTTTCAACATTGCTATGGGGATTCAATTCACGAAGGTGGTCTTGGTAGTGGACATCAACTCAATCACCTTCTCGTCTCTATCCTCTCCCAAAACGACGATCAGGCTTTTCCTTCTCACGCACACCGTCTTATTCGAAACATGTCCTGGCAGCTGAGCAGGATCATCCCAGGTTATATCGCCTATGAGTGGATGATGCCAATACTGCACTCCAGATTCCTCGTCTATATGTTGTACCCACTCATGTCCCCCCATAGCGCTTGGGTCTTCCCACGACGTGACTCGAGTAACACGGTTATGCCAATAAGGCGATCCAGATGCTTCGTCTAGGTGTTGGTCCCAGTCGTCGACAGCGTTAGGAACCTCCCACGATGTGGCTCCTGACACACGATTGTGCCAATAAAGTTCCCCAGACGCCTCGTCTACATGTTCGTCCCACTCATTGTTGGGTTTTCCCAAAAACGGTTTCGCCCGTGGATTCATTGTGCCAGTATTTGTGTCCTGAAGCGTCATCATGGTGCTCGGTCCAAGAAGTCAAATCAGACATACTATAGTTCAACGGTAATGGATCTTCAAAAGGAATTGCGTATTCTTTTACAACAAAAATGCCCTTAACAGTCTCCACATGTCCCCTTGCTTTTTCCCATCTTTTGCCTCAATCAATACCAGGCGGCAATCATGTCGCAACTCTCCAGTATTATTGGCCTGCTGACTCTGTCTCCAACCCTCATTCAGGGCCTGACGATCCCCCTCGCCCCTCCGGACACCCTGGCATCAGCCCAAAGCCAAGTCCGCGAGGCGATCGCTAAGGGCTGTCAAGAAGAAATTTACGTGGACATTTCTCCTGGGGTGTACGACGTGTCGACTCTCACGTTTGACTCTGGTGACACTCTTCCTTCAGGATTCTCCACAACATACAGGGTCTCCCCCCGCTCCGTGACAGGATTCTCCACAACCTACAGGGCGGACTCCCCTGGCTCCCCCGGCTCCGTGACACTAACTGGAGGAGAACAACTTGACCCTTCCCTCTTTGTTGCCGTCGATAACAGCCCCCTCCTATCGTATGATCTTTCGCAGAACGGATTCACGAGCGAAAACATAGGAGAACTTGACACGGGTATGCTTGGAAACTGCGCCAACCAGAAAGCAGAGCTCTCGTCACCTAACATTGACATTACGCTCGCTCGCTTCCCCAACATCGACAACCAGACCAACCTGTGGAACTTCGCCCATATCAATTCTACCTGTATTAACTCCGACTCAGAAGACCCGTGCCTTTCCAATTTCACGGTCACTGGCGAAGATGCTGCTCGCTTTTCAAAATACCAAAATACCGATGATCTCGATCTCTGGCTCCACGGCTACTGGTCGTTCGACTGGGCTGACAACCACGTCCATGTCACTTCGATCAACGCAAACGACACTCACGCTACTTTCAATATTGACCCTGATACTCCTCCGGTGTACGGCTTCCTTCCCGGGGCCCGTTTTGTGGTTGAGAACGTCCTGTCCGAACTTGATACCCCAAACGAGTATTACATAGACAAATCCACAGCCACCCTCTATGTTTCATCGTCGATCCCTTCCCTCGAAAATCTGTCCGTTTCCAAGGCGAAGACCCTACTTTCCTTCGACAAGGCCAGCAACATCAATCTTGAAGGTGAGAACAGCGCTGGAACAGTTCTCAAACTGCGCTCGATCTGCGCTCAAATATGCACTATCTCAACCACTAACGCGGCTCGCTTCGCTTGTCTCAGGACTATCCTTTGCTTACGCTCAGGGAAGCGCTATCACCGGTAAAAACAACAACAACATCACCATTTCCAACTGCACCGTCTCCAACGTCGGAGCGGTGGGAATCGATCTCGACGGATCCAACATTCAGATCTCGGACACGTCCATTTCCCACTGTGGCTGCGGCGGGATCTCAATTACCGGTGGCGACAGGGCGACCCTCACACCTTCCAACAACGTAGTCCTACGCTCGTCGATTTCCAACTACGCCACGTGGAAGAGGACCTACCAACCCGGCGTCCATTTCGACGGAATTGGAGATACAATTAAAGAATGCGAGGTCTTCAACGCGCCTCACGAGGGCATCGCGGGCATGGGCAACGACCACTTATTCGACTCGAACTTCGTCCACGACGTCTGCTTTGAGAGCAGCGACGCCGGGGCCTTCTACACCGGTCGTAGTTGGAGCAACCGAGGAAATGTGGTGGTTAACAACCGCTTCGAAAATATTCGTCCACTCACCCCCACGGTGCTTGGTTACACTCAGGAGCAAGGCCTTTATTTAGACGATCAAATGTCAGGCTACACCATTAGGAACAATACGTTCGTTAATTGCATGCAGGCGATGTTGATTGGCGGCGGAAGGGACAACGTGATCGACTCCAACACCTTCGTTGACTGTGACAGCGGCGTCGTCTTCGACAACCGAGGGTTAACATGGGATTTGGATAATTGCCCTGAAGGCGGCGCCTTCCAAGCCGATCTCGAAAGCCTCAACTACCAGCAGGATCCTTGGGCGTCCGCGTACCCCGATGTTGTTTACATTTGGGACGGAGGAGATGAGAAGCCTTGCACCCCTCAACACAACGAATTCACATCGAATTCGTTCTGCCGTTGCGGAAGCGCTGTTGCTGCCTACGACGGTGCGGAAAACGACAATACTATCAAAGACAACCTTGTCGTTGACGACTGTTAATTTACATTCATAAAATAAGCATTCGTTCATTAATTTCTATTATCGTTCAATTTCTTGTTGACCTTCTCGTACGTCCAAAAAGTCACGGCATTCACAATGAAAGCCCTGCTCAGTAACGGTGCCGCTCCAGTGAACAATGCACCATACCCTTCGCTCTTAATTATGCTAGACAGCGTTCCGAGCCAACTCGCTGCACCGCTGCTCGCTTGAAACCGCGTCTTTACGACGTCTGCTGGCAGGCAGAGCCCCCACGCCGTCATTCCCGCCACGCCCCCCGCAATTAATTCGACCAAATCCTCGTTGTAGCCCCCCTCCTTTCCTCTCCTTGAAAACTTGTGGTACACTACGAAGTACAGTCCCGTGCTCCACGTGTCCCTTATTGCCGTGGCCGAAGCGCCTTTGTACAGTCCGGTCAAGCCTCCAGATCTTATTATATTTAAGAGCATTCGCTTTATTTCTCCCATTCCCCCTTTAGCTCCCTTGGCCGTCTCTGTCTGCATTCTAATTTTGAGGAGGTCGGTGGGTGTAGTGACAGCGACTGTTGCTAAGCCTGACGCGCAGCCGGCAAGGAAAAGGTGGTTAGGTGTTGATTGAGCCGCCGGCTTGGGGGTCAACATAGCGAGGGCAGGTGAGAATGACGCGAAGCAGACGGCTTGATATATCGCAATGCTTCCAAGAGGCGGCGCCAGGCCCTTAAAAAGCCCCCTCATTCCCTCGTTACTCAAAGTTTTCTTGAAAGACTTCATCAGCGTCGGGAACTCGGCCGGGTTCGCCTGCATCCTCACTTTCATTGTGTCCAAGGGATGGCCAAGTATCATACCTGCCCCTCCTGCCACGCTGCCGGAAAAGAGGTCCTGCAGCACTGAAGTCGACATAGTTGACGTGGGAGTTATAAGGCTGAGAGAGAGGATGAAGATGAGATAGCAGTAAATGTTTGTTACGACCCAGATTCGCATTAAACCCACTCCGGCAGGGCAGAAATCCTGGATGAACAACAGTCAAGGCGACCCAAACTAATCCTGAACCGATCAGCGGCTCCTCCCTGATTCACGCACTCCTCTCCAAAATAATCCGAAAACTTCTCCGATCTCCCCCCCTCTCCACCGCGACCCCCACCTACCC